>JAUELF010284653.1:0-10287 GCA_031471495.1 Clinocardium nuttallii | reverse complement strand
TCTGTAGAATTAACCCATTCATTCCCCATACACTATTTATAGACGCCTCTGTAGAATTAACCCATTCATTCCCCATACACTATTTATAGACGCCTCTGTAGAATTAACCCATTCATTCCCCATACACTATTTATAGACGCCTCTGTAGAATTAACCCATTCATTCCCCATATATAGACTCCTCTGTAGAATTAACCCATTCATTCCCCATATATAGACTCCTCTGTATAATTAACCCATTCATTCCCCATATATAGACGCCTCTGTAGAATTAACCCATTCATTCCCCATACACTATTTATAGACGCCTCTGTATAATTAACCCATTCATTCCCCATGCAGGATTTATAGACGCCTCTGTAGAATTAACCCATTCAGTCCCCATGCAGGAGTATTTTGATGCATCAGCAGCAGGCGACCTTTCAAAACATTGTGGCAAAACGAGAAATTGCTCATGATATATAGTATATCCATTTTTCAAAAATGTTTTAAAATCTGTTCGACAATGCAAGCTTCATTTAGAGATCTACAATGTTTACTTCTGATGCAGATTTATTGTTTCTGTCAAATTATTATACGTTAAATATGTTTACATAGAAAGTTTGATCGTTTTTTTCCATTAATTTCAAACTCTCCACGGGTCGGTTTTTGTGTGACATGGCATACGCTTCACAGATCAATTGATGCGTTCATCGATCGTGTATTGGAGATATATCATCTGGTTATAACCGTTACTTAGTTATGAAGATAATGATGTGTAAGTGTTATATTTCACATCTTACATTACAAAAGGGCCGGTCTTGATGTGGTGCTATTTGGTATGGCACCGCACTTTGATATAAATATTCAGCCTTAATTGGAATAAACATAATTACCACATAAATACCGTTACTAGAGTTATGATGATAATGAACGTGAAAGTAATATATTTCACACGTTATTATTTGAAAGGCCCATACTTGGTGTAATGGTATTAGGAATGCATGTCCTGCTTAAATGGCACCGCACTTTGATTCACCGAATCAGTTGTTTGTCATAATTTATCGTGTATTAGAAACGATATATGATTACCATTGTTGTTTTGGTTTTAATACGAATAAACGTGTAATGTTTCGCATCGACCCGTCTTGGTATGATGTATTGCAATACGTAGTGATGACGATGCCGCGTTCTGATTTAACACATAGACCACGGGAAGCCATTTTGTGCTGTGCATTCAGTAAAGAGCCAGAACAGTCGGTGCATCCACGCCATCAGACTAGGTTCTTTACTGATGGCTGCTCAATTCAGCGTTTATATCTTCAAATTCATTTTAACCCTTTCCCTCATATAGACGCTTTCTGACGCCTCTACTTCAGATGGCTTTTTGAACACATAGTGACAAAAGAAGAAATTGCACAAAACGTGCAATTTCTCCTTTTGACACAATGTTTTCCACTTTTAGTCATAGGCTATCCATTCAATTTTAGAGATTTTCTACCTTTTGACAAAATATGTTCAAAGTCGTCTGCTGCAAAATTATCGTATGAGGGAAATGGTTAATTATTGATTCTTGCAAATGCACAGTTTGACAAGTTCTACTTACAACAATCAGCATTGAAAGTGTTTCACTGTCGAATTTCACAAATGTTGAAAATTAGACCTCTCCATTTTTCGTCAAACCTGATATTTGGTAGAGTTAAATGTCTAAGTGGCAAACAATGCGTATTGCAGGAGAGACAGCTCTTAGTTAGGGAAACTCGTTACGAACTGTCTCACCTCAAACTGTATTGTTTGTATTCAAAAAGCCTTTAATTGCCTTTGGCAGAGAAAGTGTTAATGATCAAGTATTGTTCATGGATTGTGGATTGGAAGATAACTTATATCTAAATGCTGCATTGTGCAGGTTCCTGTTCAAAATGAGTGCACCGAGGTTGTTTTCATTTGATGTTACTGTGGTTTGAATGGTGAATCACGTGTACATGCATATGTGCCGATATTCAGGATGTGTCACTGCCCTAGGTGTTGTTGATGTGAAATAATCCGTCTCGCGAGAAAAACAACATTGTGGCAGCTGCGAAATGTATCGTCCAGATCAGCCTGCGCTGTCCGTGCAGACTGATCCGGGCCGACACATTCCGCCTCAGGGGGATTGAGGTATAGAGTAATGATTCCTGAAACAGAAAATCCCAAGGAGGCGAAACGTGTCTGTCCAGGTTAGCCTGCGTGGCATGCTTTGGCGGATCAGGGTCGACACTTTACACATAGTCCATAATGTTGGTTTTCTCGCGAGAAGGCTCAAATTATTTTCGTCAAGGGAAACTGTAAATCTTGCTCCTTGTGAAGCAAATAACGATTGAGAAAAGTATAAAACAGAAATTGATTATGATGAACAGTTTCTTCTTTGTCATTTATGTATTTAATGCTTTTGCATTGCTTCTTATCCATAACCTCCTTATACTGTACTAGATAAATTACTGATTGATTGTATGATTTTTCAGTTGTATTTCAGTTTTACTACGGCGGCAAGTTTACCTTACATGTTTTTCCGTGCTGTCACGCACCAGTTCCCCATATAACATTCTTCATTGACAGCTGGCTATATTTTCACATTAATATGGGAAATTACAGATTAAGCGTTTATGAAAGAAAAAAGCATATAGAGTGTCCCGGTCCCGGATATTGTATAACTTCCACCGGTTAGATATGAGCCGTTCCATGAGAAAACCAACATTGTGGACTCTGCGTAACGTAACGACCCTGATCAGCCTAAGCATGTCGCGCAGGCTAACCCGGACAGACACTTTTCGGCTCCCGTGGATTTTCTTTTCAGGAATCATTACTCTATAACTCTATCCACCTTTGACGGTATTCGTCGGCTTTGATAAGCCTGCGCGGCCTGTGAAGTCAGATCCGTATCGATACATTGCGCAGTGTTTATAATGTTTTTTTTCATGGAGCGACTCATATGTTGAAAGTTAATATATGAGTTGTACTGTAGGGTACTTGTAACCAATGACGACATACATCTGACGTTGTATCCATGCCTTATGATCTACACTGCTTGTCATCTGCAGCAGACGACTTTTGAAATAAGTATGGCAAACAATGAGACACTGCTATTGATCAGCATGTGCCACCTTTGCAATATTGTTTAAAACACTTTTCAACATGTACATTCATTCATACAGAGTAGTCATTGTTTGCCTTAATTCTTTCAATGTCGTCTGCCCTAGCATATTAACCATTGGACTCATAACTATTACAACAGTTACTGTTGCCGTCATCAGTGTATTGTAGAAGTAGTGTTTGCTCGAGGAGTTTCGAACACTGTACGTTAAGATTAGACTGTACACTATGCAGGCCAATATTGTTTCATATTGTTTGAAGTGTAATAAGATTTATTTTCCACAACAGACGCATTTTGACACATGTGCAGCAGACGCAAGGAGTAATTGTTTATCATAATGAGCAACTATCCTTTTGCCACAATGTTTCAACTGGATTAAACAAAACAACTTCACTGAGAACGTTAATCGATGTTTTACCTAGAATGGTTCTAATTCTTCGTCTGCTGTACAATTGACGTAGTTGGGAAAGGGTAAAATATCCATTAGGGTCAGCATTTCTGGCTAGGTAAAACAAAGTGTAGAATTCCTCAAAACCAATGAATCGAACGAAACCAGGTAAATCCATGTATCCAATGTGAAGGGATAATAAGCTATAAGCAAAGATAAGCAAGCACCTGTGATCAATAAATAACGGTCTTAACTGTTCGAGATGATACTTATTGTCTTCTAAAACAATCTTCCTTCACGCCAGCTTATCGTTTTACCCATCCCGCAATATACTAGATTTAGACTTACGCTAGGATGATGCTTTAAATACGTTTTGTCTACATTTTCTTTGACATTGGGAGACGCGAAATGTTATAATTCAAGGTGTGAAACTAAATCAAGCAATTAATATATTTTCTAATTCATCTCGCGGTTTTCAGGGTCATTGTCTTGTGAAGATTGAATCACACGGAAGAACAGAAAAAAGCGGGAAACCTTTCATTTATATATCTTGTGAATGAATTCATCATTCCTTTTCAATCAACTTATTATGGTTGTTCACAGTTCAAAGAAATGTATCCTTGTTTATGTGCAAATAAAGAAACTATTTGAATTGCAAGTTTGGATAGAACTTTCACATTTTTCATAGAAGCAATATTATATATGTAAAAGACAAGCTTTTACGTTTATCTCCTAGAAATATATTTTTTTATTAACGGGTACTTACAACCACTCTCCATTATAACAAGTTCATGTTGTTTCTTTTAGTCATGGTCTTTGATTGCTTCTTTCTCATATCTATATGAGAACTTAGGGGTTTCTTTGATTAGTGTTATTTCGTGGACGTCTACAGATGAACCCCGTCAATGAATTCGGGGGACTTCTTGCCTGAATAAACAGTGAAGACTTAGGTGAGCCGATCTATCCGCACAATGTCACCAGATAACTCATCGTCTGTCCTACAATTAATATGATTCTAGATACAACATTTGACAATTATATATATTAAGTGAAAACTTTATTTATCCTTTTCAACTTGCAGATGCATCTGCAGTAGACGACTTTTTAAAAATGTGGGCTAAAGAAGAAATTGCTCACACTGAATATTTTCCCTTTTGCCACAATGTGTTCATTTATATTCGAAAAATATTCTTTCATTTAGCTGTGTGAAGTTAGCTCAACATGAGCACTGTCACCTTGGCAACAATGCTTTCAAAAGTTGCCGCTGCTATTGCGTCAGAACGGTTAAATGGGAAAGGGTTAGAGGGACACTGTCTCACCAAAAAGATCAAGTGAAAGGGTTGGAGGGACATTGTCTCACCAAAAAGATCAACTGAAAGGGTTAGAGGAACATTGTCTCACCAAAAAGATCAACTGAAAGGGTTAGAGGGACATTGTCTCACCAAAAAGATCAACTGAAAGGGTTAGAGGGACATTGTCTCACCAAAAAGATCTACTGGTAGAATCATCAAAATGTTAGTATCAACGGTAAAGTACTTGCCTTGGTTTACATGTTTACTTACATGGCTAAGTCGCCTGTTCGATTCCCGCCTATGAAATATAAAAAGGTTCCAAAATGTGTTAGAAAACAAAAGTCAATAATGTCCATCTTACAAATACAACTTAAAAAAGAAACATTTATACAAACACATGCTAATAATATAATTAGTGTTCTGTGTATGTACAAGTTGTGTTACAAATTTAAATATGGTATCGATATTATGTAATTGACATTGTAGACATCGCTAGTTGGATCCCGGACCTTGATATAGATGTTACTGTGTTGCAAGCTTATCAGGTCTTTCTCCTACGGAGACTCCGTCGTGATTCACTATCTGTGGGTACATTGACATCTCATTGGCAGGTCCCAGACTCCTCTTCAACTTTGTATTGTAGGATAATCGGTTTTAGTGGACCTGCACCTGGTCGCTATCCGTGACACTCTGACGGGTCCAAGTCCACCGATTAGATTTAACCCGTAATCGTATATAGACGCTTTCTGTCGCGTCTGCAGCAGAATACTTTTGAACGGAGAAATATACTTATAATGAGCAATTTCACCATTTGTCATACATTCATTAATTATAATTTAATTTAAATGAAATAAGTGTGTATTCAAATTATTTTACATTCTCCTTCGCAGAGTTGTCGTTCCTTACACTGAGTTGATAGTGCTAGAGAATGATCTTTTTACTGTAGATTTGACGTATATTTGAAAGCGTTAATACTGTCCAAACGTATCGATGATGATGTAACATTTTGATTAGTGTTATACTAGTTATATGTCGATCAAAGGATAAAAGTTGAAATATATCATTGATAAAGACAGGAAATCAACATCATCTTCAAATAGAGAAATGGGTAACTTAACGTGTTCCTACACCGTTTGTTAGCAATTAGGGACCGACGATATCAGTGGAATGGGAGGTAAAGACCATGAACTGATTAAAGATAAGATTACTCGGGGTCTTAATCTGGCCGAAGGATAACATTGGGTTCACGGCACGGGAAAGCTGACATTGACTAGTCTGAGACCAGTGAAACTGTAAACCAGTAACAGTTTTATCAGGGTCTTCACTGTTCGTTATTTAGACAGTCAAGCATTAAGTAGATATTCGGTCAGTGGTTTGATCCAGCGATCGATCATGCAGGTTTGTACATTTATAGTTATTGAAAATGATGATAACCCTTTACACAATCACAGACGCTTTCTGACGCCTCTGAAAACAGACGACCTTTGAGAACATAGTGGCAAAAAGAAATGAGCAATTTCTCCTTTTTGCCAAAATGTTTTCAACGTTTTTCACTTATTGTTCTTGCTTTAATGGAGAGGTTTCATATTTTTCGCTAAATGTTCCCGAAGTCGTCTGCTGAAGATGTGGTGTTGTATGTGGGTAAGACCAGAGACATAATGTATTTTATGTCTCTGGTAAGACGCAACCCAAAGATGATCGGTTTTTATGTGGACTGGCATACTTTATTGTAAACAACAGATTTTATGTCATCCTTTCCTCTGACGATAACATATTGATTTTGACAAATCGAAAGTAAAGTCAATAAGGAAGTCAGTGCTCGTCACCACATTGATCTGTGGTATGTCAAGGAAAATATTGAAATAGATCAATATATTTTGTCCTTACAATAATAAAACTTAAACAAGGTTGTGGTTTTTACATAATCAAAAGTTTGGACATGAAAGTAAGGGTTAATCAAGGTGTCCGTTTAATCAAGATGACCATAACACGTGGTCAGCGATAAGCGATGGACACTGACTGACCAGTGTTATGAAAGATTGTTTTCACTTAATTAGATGTCATGGGCATGAAAGTCTGATATGGTTCATCGGCTGTATACGTCGATTAAGTTCCGCGCACCTGGCGACTAGGGCTATCGAATTGACCCCGTATCGAATTGACCTCATATCGAATGGATGACCCCCTTCAGTGTTCAGCCCTTTTATCATCTAGTATCAGAATTTCGATTTTTTAATTCACTATCACCTGTAGATTGTAAAATGTCTCGCCTTTTTATCCCTTTAACAGAAGTATTTGTTTATTCACTTCGAAAAAGATTGTTAGTATTCCTCGTTCATTATCATTCGACGCACGTATTATACCAGCAGTTATAAACCCTTTTCCCTCATACGACAATTCTGCAGCAGACGACTTTGAAAATATTTTGTCAAAACATGGAAAATCTCTTTAATTGAATGGATGACCTATGACTTAAAGTAGAAAACATTGTGTTAAAAGATTTTGTCACTATGTTTTCAAAAAGCCGTCTGCTGCAGAGGCTTCAGAAATCGTCTATCGCTGTCTAAGAAAATTAAAGGCTTTGGCCAGCAATAGAGATTCAGGAAAAACAAATCGCTCCTGAAATCTGCATTGTTTCACACTAAGACATTAAATTTTACCATAATTCCTGTTGGACAAAAATGGAGTGGAAGAGTCCTCTTAGTTAAACCCTTTCACACATGCATACTCGTGTTCACGCATCTAGAGAAGATGAGTTTTTAAAATTATGTGGCAATTAACGAAAGTGTTCATAATGATAGGTCTGACGCATGTTTGATAATTTCGGGACAGGGTTATTAAGGGTCCTTAGTTCGAATCCTGATGAGCACAATTACGTCATATCTTACAACAATATCCCCCAGAGCCTCTAATAGAGACGTTCATGACTGAATACCTTGATGTTACTCCACGGACTTATCGCATTCCAATATACAGAATTATTTGTTCGTCATCTTCAGAGTTATTTGCCCGTTTTTTAAATGTTTTCTAATACCATCTGTAACACAGATGAGAAAAAGGTTCTGCAGCAAGGATAGAGTTAACGCTATACAATATAACAATAATAACATTGATACGCCAAACATGTGACTGAGTTCTATATTACCGTACCTTCCTAGTGCGTACTGGTATATTTACAACGTTTTGGTCTTTACCACAGAAAACAAAACCGACAAACAAACATTAAAAACAGAAATGGGCCGTCTCGCGAGAAGACCAACAGCGTGGACTCTGTGTAAAGTATCGACCCGGATCAGCCTTAGCATGCCATGCAGGCTAACCCGGACAGACACGTTTTGCCTCCTGTGGATTTTCTGTTTCCGGAATCATTACCCTATACCTCTATCCCCCTGAGACGGCATGTGTCGGCCCGGATCAGTCTGGACGGACACGCAGGCTGATCTGGGTCGATATATAACGCAGATGCCATGATGTTGGTTTTCTCGCGGGACGGCCCAAATAATGATAAACACATCGTTATGTAATAACAGAAACAAGCTGTGTCATTACTTCTCATTAAATAACGAAGGGTAAAAAGGTGTTTGTATTGCTTCATAGCTAGAGGACAGAAATAGGATATGAGCTGTCCCCGCGAGAAAATCAACGTTTCGGCATCTGTGTAGACTGATCCGCGCCTGCACATTCCGTCTAAGGGGAGTGGAGATATAGAGTAATGATTCATGAAAATGAAAATCCACAGGAGATGAAAAGGGTCTATCCGGGTAAACCTGCCTGGCATGATTAGGCTGAACCGGGTCGTTACGCAGAGTCCACTCTGTTGGTTTTCTCGAGGGACGGCTCACATTATCATCTCGTGAACGTGCGTATTCATTATAAGATAACCTTTAAGTAAATTAATGATAAACACAATTAATCGCTCAGGTGTGTATCCCTTTCCTTCGTTCTTTTTGTACGGTGTTTAACGCCGTTTTCAACATTGTTTCAGTTATGTTACGGCGTTTCCGGGGTACATACCAATATAAATGGTCCATTTATCCCGACTACAATCAGTCAGTCGTAATGATAATTCCACAAACTGCTTAGCGTCATGGAGGGAAACGTTTCCTCCGTAAAACAAATCTGCAATAAACGATTTGAAAGCATCTATATAAAGGACAATCTTTATAAAGGACATCGATTGAATAAGAATATGAAAAGATATGACAAAAATGATAAATTTCCCCATTTGCCAAAATATATTTAAAACGTCATCTGCGGCAGATGTGTCAAAATGTGCCTGCAAGTTGTGAGAATCAGCAGTTCCGATAGAAGAGGTGAAGAACACGGTTAAACTGATACTAGTATTCACTAGAGTATATTAGCGTTTCGACTGCTTTGAAAATGTGTTATTTAAGACAGTATTCTTGTGATACGGAAAGAAAAAACATGTGAGATAAAAAATAAATTGCAAAAATTTGAAAGTTTCTCTAAAAGGAATTTTTAAAAGTCTTCTACCTCCGATGTCGCCTATATCAACGAAAGGGATAACTTAGAGAAACGCAGAGCTGATTGAACAAATGTTCGAAAAGTACAAATAATTCCTTTTCCAACAATGTTATCAAATAAATGTTATACTGAAAAATGTTGTCTGCATCAGAGAAAGGGTTAATAAAGCGAAGCCCACAGCTGATAGGCCGATAATCTGACTAACAGTGAAAGGAGGCATGGCCAGCTGTCAATTTTACCTCACAGGTGTGAAAATACATCATAAAAAACAACCTCGATGGCGGTCCTTCAATGAGGAATGTCCCACCAAAAATGTCAAATTAACATCCATATTTGTCAATAAAATGAGTCCCCTCTACCACGTGCTCGCCTATACCAGGTGTACCGGCCCAGCGGGATGACCTGGAACTGGTCCCAGACACAGCTGACGGGAAACCTAGAGGTTACAGGTCTGATCACCAGCTGCGTCATTTATGTCATTTCGTCTTGGTGATGAAGAAAGTGTCAAGCGGTATGGGTTTATATCGTTTGACACTGATTAATCTCGTGACATCATCTGTAATAGCGGACTGAATTTCAAATAAATCATTTGCACTCAAGAAAATATTTCGTAAAAGGAGAGAATTTCCTTTCAGTGCATCACTTATAGTTATAATAATAATAGACACACTATTTTTTGGAAATCTTTTCGATTCGAGTTGAATGCTGTTTTGCGCTACTTTTAACAGTAGTTAATGTATACGTGGGTAGTTCTACATTCTACCGGTAGTAGTAGTGGTAGTAGTAGTAGTAGTAGAGTAGTAGTAGTAGTAGTAGTAGTAGTAGTAGTAGTAGTAGTAGTAGTAGTAGTAGTAGTAGTACTTAGTTGTAGTAGTAGTAGAGTAGTAGTAGTAGTAGTAGTAGTAGCAGTAGTAGTAGTAGTTGTAGAAGAAGTAGTAGTAGTAGTAGTAGTAGTAGTAGTAGTAGTAGTAGTTAGTTGTAGTAGTAGTAGTAGTAGTAGTAGTAGTAGTAGTA
>JAUELF010284642.1:0-10287 GCA_031471495.1 Clinocardium nuttallii | reverse complement strand
AAAGGACAACTCTGGTGGAGAAATAAATTTGATTAAACTTTTGTTTTGTGTTGCGCAATCACTCACGTCCACACATATACTTGCAACATAAAAGAAGTATAAATTCCTTGCTAAATGGGAAAAAAATTGACTCGAGGAGAAGAAATTGCTCATGTTTTGCTCCAAAATGCTTTGTAAATTATCTGTGCTAAATAATATTAACATAATTGACAAAGGGAAATAAAGTCCTACTGGAGCAATCCCACACCTGACATTATCTCCCTTTAATATAATAATGCAGTGATTATTTTAACTTTGAAACATACAACAATAAGCCCTAGCTTGCAAAAACTATAAGCCCTTTCTGAATTTTAAGGCATTTGCAGCAGACAAATTTTGAAAACATTTAGTTAAAAGGAGAGACTTTTCACACAATTAGAACCTTAACCCTTTCCCAACTGTAGACACTTTTTGACGTATCTGCAGCAGACAACTTTTGAAAATATTGTGTCAAAATGGGAAATTGCTCAAAACTAGCCACAATTAAACGTGTTCTCCTTTTGGCGAAATGTTTTTAACTTTTTTCAAAGTCGTCCGCTGCAGATGTATTGTATGTAAGTTGTCTGCTGTATAGGCATCAAATGACCCTGGTACCAGGGAAAGATTAAGTAAGTAATAGACTTGACTATGAAATGCTTATACATGCAAGACAACCCAGTGTTACTCTTGTGACATGAGATATCTATCAGAATGAAAACAATTGGTAGAAGAATGGATATTTCAGAATTGGATTGTATACACTCCTACTTTTCAGTGGTCCCTGGTGGCTTGGAAAAAGATTCCCCCGCCTAATGACGGAATTCTCGGTTAGATTCTTTTCTTGTATAGAATGTGATGTGTTTTGTAGAGGAAAGTCGGCCGGCTACCAAGGTGTTATTTCTGAAATGCATTTTTACTTATGTCTTTGTGACGAATTATCATCGGATAAGTCCGGATTTTGAAGTGCAGCTAGCTAGTTGTAGGGAGAATTCAATAGGGAAAACCTGTTTCAGATTAATTTCATTGAATAGGATCTCCAAAGAACTATGTACAGAAGTTCTTTATCATGCAGTTTGTTTTATTGGGGTTTTACGCCGCGTTCAAAAGTGATTGCTCATAAATATGGAACATCTCTTATAACTGTAAATATAATTACTGAAAGAAGTTGAAATCATTATGGCAATAAAAGGAATTTCTCATTTTGAGCAATTACTCTTTTTGTCACAATGATTTCCAGAAGTCATCTGCTGCAGATGTGTCAAAATGTGTCAGAAGAGCATGCAGCACTCCTTTTCATCTCTGAAACCTCATTTTGTCTGTCTTGGTCCTTCTTTGACTAAGATTGTTGTTAACCCTTTCCCCCATACAACAAATCTGCAGCAGACGACTTTGAAAACATACCCAAACAAAATTGGAAACACCCTTTAAATGAAAGAACAATAATTGAATAGAGTTGAAACATGGTGGCAAATGGAGAAATTTCTTCTTTTGTCGCCATGTTTTTAAAAGGCTGTCTGCTGCAGTGGCACCAGAAAGCATCTATACGCTGGAAAGGGTTAATTATTTGACATGTGTTTTTTCAGACACTCATGGTTGGTTTAGTTCTATTCATTCTATGGATTTTCTATGGATAAGTTATTATACCCCCAAAAAACAAAGTTATAGGAGTCATTGTGTCGGTCGGTCAGCCGGAAGCCATATTTCGTCCGGCCTATATCTTACAAACCACTTGGTGGAATTCAATAAAATTTTACACGAAGCTTCTATACCATAAGGCGAAGGGTGGCGCATAACACCCAGGCCTGTACCTCAAAGGTCAAGGTCACACTTAGAGGTCAAAGGTCAAAATGAATACTATTTGAAAGGACTGTACCTTGTCCGGCCCTCATTTCAACCATGCATTATAGGATTTCAAAGAAACTTGGCACAAACGTTCACCATGATGAGGGTGGCTTGTACCTAGGCCTGCTTGTACCTCAAAGGTCAAGGTCATGTCAAAGGTCAAAATGAGTACTGTTTCAAAGGACTGCCTTGTTAAGTTATAAGTGTGGGTCAAGGTGCTGTTTTGGGTGTATTTTTATCATCTTCAGTGATAGTTCTAGTTGTCTTTTGATGTTTAAATGTAGTGAAACAGTCTATATATATACACTTTAAACAGATCCAACAAGATCACTTTATTGCCTGACACATTTAATATTTTACCACTTAAAGTTCCAGAGGTTAAAAAGTTAGAATTAGTGTTCATCATTTATTGTCAAATTAAGTGATAGGCTTTCAATTATTTAATCAAGGTATAGATTCAAGAGTTACTCTATGGGATTTTTGTTTAGAAACAGAGCTAGATTAGGCCTTACTTCTAAAGAAGTCTTTGTTAGCCCTTTCCCACATTCAACAAATCTGCAGCAGACAATTTTGAATTGCTTGTTTTGAGCAATTTCTCCTTTTGGTACATTGTTTTCAAAAGTCGTCTGCTGTAGAGGTGTCACAAAGCGTCTGTTTGAGGGAAAGGGTTAAAACTTAACAGACAATTTTTGAAGACAGTGCACATGTGGCCAAAGAAGAGCAATTTCTTATTTTTGCCACAATGTTCTCAACTCTATTTGATGAAAAAACTCTCATTTATGAGGATATGTCACACTTTTGCAAATATGTCTTCAAAGTCGTCTGCTGTTGATTTGTTGTACATTGTATGTGGAAAAGGGTAGAAATTTAAACCAATTTTCTCTGAGCCACCCTCTTTTGAATATCAGCATTTTCACCATTATATGTGTGATCGCCTTGCAATTAATACTTCTCTAACATAACTTCACAATATAATGATTTACATTAATAGACCAACTTGGATTAAGTTGACATTTCTAAAAGAAATTATACCAAAGAGTGGTACATGTATTTTCGACAGGCCATTATAAGCTTTGTACCAGGACAGCCTTAGAATGTTGTCACCCTTTGTCGATGGCATTCACAAAATGTTTCAATTTCTATTAAGTTAACTTTTTCCCACCTGTAGACACATTTGTGCGCAATTGCAGCAAACATTTTTTACTCATGAAATTTCTTCTTTCGCCACAATGTTTTCAACTTTATTTAACAAGGAAAAATGACCGGTTATTGTGATACCCTTGCCATTGTGGTTGTCGTCCAAAAACTTTAACCTTACATCATGATAAAAATATATTCAATAATTTCAAACTTGGTATACAAGTGCCTAGGAACAATACGCATGTCTATTCCAAGTAACATAACTCTGGCCTTTAATATCTATTCAGAAATGCCCCTTTTACTACTTAAAAAAAACGGACGAGCTCTGGCGTTCACTCTGTGGCGCTCTTTTTTGTAACATGTTCAAGATGATAAGACTTAAAATGCAGTACTTTTCCTACTACAGATGCTCTTTGACTTCTCTGAGCAGCAGTCGACATATGAAAACATTGGGTAAAAGGAGAAATTGTTCATAATGATGTTCAATTATAGAGATTTTCCATATTTTTGCCAAGATGATTTTAATGACATCTACTGTAGACTTGTTGTATGCTGGAAAGGGTGTAGCAGATAACTCATAGAAATAGCATATCGGGTAAACAGTTAAAACCTTTCAATGATAATTAGCGAGACTACCTTGCCAATTCTTTCCGAATAATTACGCTCAGTGAATTGCTAGGAGCTTCCACATTAACCCATCCGTAATCCAATATGTATTTACAACTACCATCTATTGTTGTGGAAGCGATTATTTGTGACCATAAATCAGAGCAAATAAACAGTGTTTAATATCGAATAGCCATCCCCAATCCCTGCGGAGAATACATTAATCTATTGTCGATCACCGTGACAATGGATTCATTTTCACATTGAAAATTAAACAAAACATCGAGATGTGACAAAGATATGCACATAAAAACCAGGGGGAAATGTGTTTATTTAGGACTTGTCAACCAGAAGCTTGAGAGCTGCGTCATATTCAGGACGATCCTTAACCAACATTACCAATGATGATGGCATCATTCTCAAGTCAACCAGCATAGTAATATTATCTATTATCAATTCTATAACTCCAACAAAATATTCTTTCAAATATGTTCTCATATTTATTTCCCCCAATATTTTTTTAAAAAAATCCTTTGATTTGTTGAAACTTTCCATTGTTTGCTTCAAATGTATTTAATTTGGACGAGTTAATGTGCAGTACATATCAAAATGAGGCAATTTAAGTGGGGCTACACTAACAGTACATTGACAGAAGCTTTACCATAGCAAACAATAGCCATATTATCATTAATTCAAGTTCTCCCCATATGACGTTCTGTATTGGTATATCATACAACATGGCCCCCATAATACATGACACAGTTTTTGAACTGAATGACAAAACAGATAAGGATGATTCCGAGATGATTTCTCGTGAAATTCTAGAACAAAAAAAATGTATGTCAATATTTGCTCGACAATTTTGATTTATCATCAACAAAAAGCTATGACAAATTGATCCAAGTGGGTTTTTGACTCTCCCAATGGACTTGCTAGAAAATACGCAAGATAAAATGTAATAATTATATTTCAAAACTGTTGCAATGAATTGGAAATGGTTTGTGATGGAAATTTAAATTAAAAGAAGAAAAAAAAACCATTACCGTTTAATTGCTCTTTCGTACAAACATGTGTTAGTACATTAGGACATAGATTAGTGATAGCTTAACTTATTAAGCACCTGCTGAGGCAGTCCATGGCTTATTACAAGTTTACTGATTGGAAATAAAAATGAAACTTTTCAAATTGACAGCAACTCAAATAACTCCCCATTTACCCGACATATGATAATTAACCCTTTCCCTCATATAGACGCTTTCTGACGCCTCTGCAGCAGACGGCCTTTTGAAAACATAGTGACAAAAGAAGAAATTGCACAAAACATGCAATTTCTCCTTTTGCCACAATGTTTTCCACTTTTAGTCATAGGTTATCCATTCAATTACCGAGATTTTCTAATTTTTGACAAAATATATTCAAAGTCGTCTGCTGCAGAATTGTGTGAGGGAAAGTGTTACAAAATTATACCACAGGATGAAATTAACTTCTGTAAAGTTGAAGATATAATATAAAGTTGAAAACATTGTGGGCGAAGGAAGAAGTCTTTATTTTGGGCAAACCAGTTCTAAGCAATGAAACCAAGCCATGACTGCTACAGGCAGGGATCGAACCCAGGACACCCTGCAAACATGCAAACCACTTGTCAATTTGGAAATTCAACTGCTTTTATGACATTTATTTAAATATATATTTCTGATTGTTGAAAGAAATATATTTGATTTACATTTTTCAACCATATTCAGTTGAATGGATAAACTATGACTAAAAATGGAAAACATTGTGGCAAAAGGAGAAATTGCACGTTTTGTTCAATTTGTTCTTTTGAAACTATGTTTTCAAAAAGCTGTCTTCTGCAGAGGCATCAGAAAGTGTCTATATGAGGGAAAGGGTTAACCACCTACAGAATATATGCCTTTAAAAATACTTTTTTTCATTGCCCTTTTTTAAATTATTGAAACTGTATTGTATCAAAGTATATTATTCACGCTGTTAACGCTGAATGTTTAAAATGGACTTGACCAGATTTGCACTTTCGGAAGAGTCCATAGCCAATTCTAGGCATACAAAGATGAACTTGTTGAGTTAAGCAGCTAACATTATAGAGCCAGGTCAGACTGTAGATGTGCTGACTGGCCTGGCTCTATACTGGTGGCAAATGACTTCACATAATTGATACCAGCAGTCAAGGGGATTAAATCTTTAACCCTTTGCCACATACAACAAATCTGCAGCAGACATCTTTGAAAACATACCAACATAAATGAGGAAAATCTCTATAAAAGAAAGTATACCGGTAATTATCAAATGGGTTTGAAAACATTGTGGCAAATGGGAGAAATTGATCATTATGAGCAATTCATCCATTTTCCACAACGTTTTTCAAATGTCGTCTGCTGCATTAGAAAGCGACTACATTTGGGAAAGGGTTAAAACTTAAAATTCTTAACCAGATACAAAAAGGTGAGTTTAAAAACATTTTTACATAAATAAGAAAAGTCATTAAAAATGCAAGTTTATATATAAACCTTTCTAACATACAGTAAACTTGTACACTTTTTCTTCCTCCTGTCTTAAAAGTTATACTAGTTATATAACAAGAGAGCTGCGGAGCAAACGCCAACGCTCACCTGCTTTTACTTAGTCGAAAAAGGGGCATTACTGAAAAATGATTAAAGCCAGAGTTATGTGACTTGGAATAGAAATGTGTATTGTTCCTAGTAACAAGTGTACCAAGTTTCGTTAAAAAGATGTTGAAGAGTGTTTGAGTTATCAAGTAAGGTTAAAGATGTGAATATGTATGAGGGAAAGGGATAAACAATGAACTACTAGTTATACATACCTCAACAAAATTGGCGAGCAACGTACAGCTAAGCTCTTGCTCCAGAATCTCTCGGTTCCCCTTGTTGTTATAACAACTAGATATGAGGGTGGGGAAGAGGATACCAACTAGCCTGGGATCAGAGAAGTATTGGAAGGGTAAGGAGCACAGTTGCTGTAATACGTTTGGGGCCTGGCCAGACTGAATTACAACCTGAAATAAGAATTTGAGCTGCTGTCTGGAGATTTAACCCTTTCCTACATAAAAACAAATCTTCTGCAGATGACTTTGAAACAACTGGTTAAAAACAAGAAAATAATATAACAGTTAAAATATTTAAATACTGGGAAAAAAAGAGTTAGAAACATTGTTGCAAAAGGAGAAATTGCTCATTTTGAGCAATATCTCCTTTTGCCAATGTTTACAAAAATAGTCTCCTGCAAGGCATCAGAAAGTGTCTATCTGGGGGAAAGGGTTATGGTCTCATTGACTCAACATTACTATCAGTGAAGTTACATTGGCATACGATTAATGGGCTACACTTCTGGGTTTTTTATTTGTCAAATCGAATTGATCAATTTCTGCTTTTGCATCAATGTTATCAATTTCAATAAATGTTTACATTATCATTTATTGAGATTTCTGAAGATTTTTCTGCTGGATGTTTTCATAGTCTGCTGCTGCAGGTTTATTAACCCTTTCTCATCCAATGACGCATTATGGTGCATCTGCAGCAGACGGACTTTTGAAACTTTGTGACAAAAGGAGAAATTTTGCCACAAAGTTTTCAACTTTTTCAGTTTTTACAATTGTAGATATTTGAGTAGATATTTTCAAAGATGTTTGCTGAAGAATTGCTGTATATGGGAAAGGGTCAACATTGAATTGATAATATTTAATTCACTGGGCCATCTGATGAACTTTAGACAAAATGAAGTTCTTATTGTGTGTGTTTCAAGTCGAATCTAATCAAGCAGATCGAAATTGAGGCAATTTCTGTCAGCCTCCCCACGCAACAAATATTCTTATTACGTCCTGTGGTTGTTCTCCGACTTGAATTAATCGGGAAATGTTTTAATTAACGTCCCAGTATCAAGTGGTGATTGAATGATTGACAGATTTGAATACGATTAATACAGATTTTCTTTGAAATAGATCTTTTCACATTTTCTCTTTCATGTTAAATGATATGATATTTCTATTTGGTTTGCTTTGAACACATCTGAAATACAATTGTATAATTTAGAGGCAAAATTTAAAACATTGGTGCAAAGATAGAACTTGAGCAATTCCTTTTAGTACATAATTTCAAAAGTTAAAAAAAACGTCTGCTGCAAAGGGCAATGTTATCCATGTTAATGAAAGGGTTCAATACTGATTTGCTTTGAATAGACCTTTTCATGTTTTCTCCTTTCATGTTTTATTATATGACCAGATGATAGAAAAAGTTATTGACTAATATTTGCTCCCTCACTCATATTATCTTTTTCTCCATGCAATAGTATTAATTTTTTTGATGAACACAGACACCCTAAGTCTTCTGTAACACAGACATCTAAATTGTTTTCTACACAGACACCTAAATTCATCTGTTACACAGACACCCAAAGGTGTCTTTAACACAGATACCGAAAGTCATCTGTAACACATACACCTAAATTAATCTGTAACACAGACACCAAAAGCCATCTGTAACAGACACCAAAGGCCATCTGTAACACAGACACCCAAAGGTATCTTTAATACAGACACCCAAAGCCATCTGTAACACAGACATCCAAAGCCATCTGTAACACAGACACCCAAAGGCTTCTTTTTTAACACAGATACCCAAAGCAATTTGTAACACAGATACCCATAGCCATCTGTAAAACAGACACCCAAAGCCATCTGTAACACAGACACCCAAAGCCATCTGTAACAGATACCCAAAGCCATCTGTAACACAGATACCCAAAGCCATCTGTAACACAGATACCCACAGCCATCTGTAACACAGACACCCAAATTAACCTGTAATACAGACATACAAACTCATCAGTATTGGATAATGGATTAATGTATTACGTACCTGATTGTCAGTATGTTGGGCAGTGAAGTAGCCCACACAAAGGATAATCTCATGTAACAGCTCCTCCGCATTGTGATGGGAGCAGTACCAGATCAGATAGCTAGCAATGTGCCGGAACTCCAATGACATCCCTTCTTGACCCATTGTGCACTGCGTGAAGAGTAGCAATATAATGTTAGTCAATGCTTTCATGATAAACACATGGTGTTTCAAAATTTCTGCATGAAGTCGGTATGAGGTGTACTTTTAAATATTTTCAATAATTCAACAGACATAAATAAAATATAATACACAATGGACTGAGTTGGTGATTTACTGATGGTTTTTTTTAAAATTCAGACCAGGAGAAATTGCTTATTATGAGCAATTTCTCCATTTGCCAAAATGTTTTCAAAAGTCATCTGTTGAGAAATGGATACAATGAAGTTTATCGGGCTTACCAATTATATCAGGCTTACCATTCATCTTATACAACCCATTTTCAAACATTAAACAAATCTGCAGCAGACGACTTTGAAAATATGTTGGCAAAAAAGTGAAAAATCTCCATCATTGGAAGTTAAATTGTGGAATGGAGTTGAAAACATTGTGGCAAAAGGAGAAATTGATCATTAAAAGCAAAAATGCATCAAAATGAGTCAGAAAGGGTCAACACATGCAGTCAGTTTTGGACCCATCTGCAGCAGAAAACCTTTTGAAAGCATTGGGGCTAAAAGTAAAATTGCTTATAATGAGTCATCTGCTGTAATTGCTTGTGAAAAGTGGAGGAGGTCAATACCTGCATCATATCCAGATCCAATGTAGCCATGTGATTTAGCATCCTTAGTCCTGTTGTAGCCACTGCCAAGGTATGACTTGGGAACTCTGGTGGGGCGAGGTCTCCACGACTAGGTGTGCCCGAATGTAACAGCATACCATACAGTAAGGATACGATACCCACCAGTTCTGTTACTTCAAACGTTGAGATCAATTGTGTTGGGTCCTCCATTTTCTTCTTATCAAACTGAGTGGCTTTCCTGTAGTAGATTATAGAAATAAACAACTGTTTAATTTAACCCTTTCCCACATAGAGACTCTTTCTGACGCCATTGCAGCAGACAACTTTTGAAAGATTGTGCCAATAGAAGAAAATACTCAACTAGAATGGAGTGCTCCTCAGAGCATGACTTTATTTTATTTGTGTCACCTGCATCTATCTGCTCATTGAAAGTGTGACAGACAGACAGACAGACAGACAGACAGACGGACGGACAGACGTCAGACAAAAAAAGGGCATACCAAGCTACGCAGGGTGACACAAAAAGGAGCAATTTCTCCTTGCGCAACAATATTTTCATCTCTTTTCAATAATTAAACTTTTCCAAACAGAAATTTTTCAAAATTTCTCCTAGATGTTTTCAAATTCAACTGCTGCAAATTTGCTATATGTGGTAAAGGGTTAACAAGAGTGTTGATCGACATCAAACTGGTGCTTTTTGAAAAATGTCGTTGAAAAGCAGGCAACATCAAGAAATGTTCTCGATTCTCCTTTTCCCGACATAAATATCTAGATTCATTTGTTTGCAGAAGTATCTGCCTAAGGAAAAGGGCTAACAATTACCCAAATACACGTTAACATAGTGGGGGAAAATGCGATATCTCCTTATCCTACAATGTTTACAACCCTGTAAGGCCATATCAAAATTAAATTTACATTTTACAGATGTTGAAATTTTGTCCCTAGATCCTAGATAATGTTAGAAGGAAACAGTTAAGGAAAAGGTTTAACTCTTTCCAAAATGCAATTGATTGA
>JAUELF010284641.1:0-19212 GCA_031471495.1 Clinocardium nuttallii | reverse complement strand
CTGGTTTGTTTACCCAGGGATCATGAATAAATAAATTTAATTGCGCGCTAAATGACCTTAGCTGTCGATGCGCCATACAACAATATACATTCATTCAACAAATGATTAAATATTGTTATTCAGAGGTCGAAGTATTTTGGTAGAGAAGCTCAATCAATGTGAACGACAAAGTGAAATGGATAAAACAAAACGTGTAAACATAATTGTCTTGTCACATAATGGTTACCTCTTTTGAATGTCCTTATGTTCTTCCTGTAGCCTAAGTAGTTTTGATTGTACTGTCTTCAATTCTCCTTCATCTTCCCTTATAAATTGCATTAAGTAAAATTAATTATCAAACAACATAAGCCACGATGAAAAGGAGCATATTGGAATTCATAAAGTACCAATAATCCTCTGCAATAAACAATAAACTTTCAGCGGACGACTTTGAAAACATGTTTTCAAAACAAATGGAAAACCTCCAGTATGATAAATGTTTATTGAAAATCGTTTGGAAACACTGATATAGAAATATTAAGCAGCTATAACTCTTTTTGCAAGAACATTTCTGAAAGTTGAACTTCTACATATCTACATGTAAACCATACGTTGTTAGGAATAACCGGAGTCGTACACTTATAAATAACCTTTGCTCAACTACGCATGGTCGTGGGCTATGCACATTAGATAATTATCAAATGAACATACATGTGTGTCATAACATAAACATGAGTGAGGTTGCATGTGGTTTTCAAAAGTATTTAAGTCGTACATGTGTATCACAGTGTTGCCTGTGAATAGTTATATTACTATTTGTACGTTACCCCTATGTCGTCTGAATAATGTTAATGCTACTCCATTGCGCGAATAATGGAACAAACTACAACTGCAAGTATTTGGTCTATCCTGATTTCGAATCGAATCCTGATCTCCAAATCATTGGTAACCAGAGTCAGTGTTGCTATAATTAACAAGAACCCTTGTATTGATAAAGAACTTATGTAACCTAAATTAGTTAAAAGGTGTGCTCAGGTCCTTACCTCCCGCTTAAAGTTTCTGTATCCATGCCACTATTTGTCGACTTTGTTTCAACCTGTTCTGTCAAGGTTTTCTCACCCTTCGAGGAACTTTCTCTGAAGTAAAAATGTATAATGAACGACCGACTGTCTAAAATGCAGGAAGAAATATCAATTACAATGTCATCATAACAGTCATCATAACAGTGTAAAATCATGGATGAACAGTGAAACAGATGGAGCGACCTCTAAGTGCCTCCGTGTCATACATGAATACGATCTAATAATCAATGTAAACTGTATATCGTTCTAAAAAGATGACAGTGATGACATATATTAGCTGTTCTCTGCGAGAATCAAACTAAGGACTGCATGACCAGAGTGTATACAGGGCACCCTTGCACATCCTCATATAGTGATCAGTGTACGCACTGTTCGCTAATAAGTTAAAAGAGTTTTTGGAAGTAGTTTCCGATTGGATATTTGTTTATATTAAACTTTGTTGCACATGGCAAGTGTTTCGATGCATATTTATCAATTTCGTTTGGGTTGGTGTTTTTTATTAGAGCACACTTCACATACTCTTATGAAGTGGTAATGGTTCTTTACCACTCTTTTATTGATTTGTTTTAAACACTGCTTTAGTATATAACGTCGATCAGTTAATTTAAATCTGCATGTGTATTGTTTTCTGACAACAAATCCTCTAAGTTCCAAAGAAGATATATGATCATTATGTGTACACATTACGCACAGGCGGGACATGGGCCCTCTGTATATTGAGCAACACGTCGTTCGAATAAAACATAACCAGAAACAGTTTAGTTGGTAAGTTCAAAGCTTTCAATTAATCAAGATATATTCATACTTATGCACATTTTTAGTTTCCAAGTCACTAACACTGGCTTGAAAATGTCATGTGTGTATTTCTTATAGATTGTATTTACAAACAGTGCTACTTAAATAATTACCTGTTATTTTGACTATTCTCATTTTGAAGTAGTAACAGCTGAGCTTCAGCTTCCTGAAGTCTGAAATATGTATGAACATATAATGAACGTTCGGATATAGAAAATTTTACCACGATTGATGGTAACACATTTTGTTTATTCTATATTGTAAAATAAGCTGCCATCACAAATCATAAGTCAACCGAATTATAAAGCCATTGCATTCTTCAACATAAAAAGTAAAAAAGAAGAACTGTTTCAGAGATAAGATGGTATGACGAAAAATGTGTGATGTGAAAATTGTTGCCGTGCAATATGTCTTACTGGCAAGCTCTTACATACGTCAACAATATTTATTGTCTTGGATGTTGAAATAGGTATGCAGAAGTAGAATTTGTTCATGACAGTGTGTCAATATAGTGTGTTAGATGAGAAGTTATTAATTAAAGTAAAACCTATTTTGCAGGTCATTCCGTTCTTCTTTAACATTCTGTAATTCTGATTGTTCTCTCTGCAATACTGTTTGTTCTTCTTCCAGTGGATTTCTTAAATATGAATTATCAAGACTGATATGTCATTGATAACATTGGACGAGTTTACATTTCACTTAACATTAAAAATGAAGAATATGGATTCAGATGGAAATGTTGGTCGTCACACAATTTGCGAGTTTAGAGATAAGCTAGTTATTAGATATAAAGGTATATTAACGTGTTTCGCTTTCGGCCATTGATTGTAATAAGAGGGGATGGACAGTAACATACCAAAGATTCACTTTATTGTTCCTTGTGTATATATGTGATTATGTACTGTTAATCAATTATATTCCTTAGATATCCCTGCCAACACAAGTAAGCTCTCTCTTTTATTTGGAGTTAAACATATATACAAAATTGTTTTGTCATTAATATGAATTAGTTGATTAACTAACATTATGGATGACTTACTTTTCATTTACATTTCCTTTGTTTCCGTCAGTTTGCATTGATGTAACTTGAGTATGATCTGACTTTACGTTCTCTCCCTCTACGCGTTGAATCCTACAGATAATAAAATTAATAAACGTTAGTATTAGTCAGTATATGATTCTTTGTTTTATATTTCAAAATATTCTTTTATGGCCATATATCTGACATGAAATGTAAGTGTGTTTTTACTTTCACGTTCGAAAAACATATACTTCGAAAATGATTGATAGTGATTTAGATACATACGAAAAACATAAACACAACGAAATGAGAACATACTGGTCCTGGTATTGTTTATTCGTTTTATTCGAAGCGTAAAATGTCGCAGGTCAAAAGAGAGTTTTAATTGGTTTAAGCATAATGTTTTCTCATAAAAGACGAATAATATATCACATTGCATTGAATACGTATTTGCTTATTTCAATGCTAAGAAAAGATGACAGAGCTTTACCTTTCTTCCACTTCAGCATTTTCTCTCTGCAATTTTTCATTTTTAACTTCTAATTCTTTCAGTCGTCTTATCTCACTGTTGGCCTCGTCAAGCCTAACATATAAAATGAAATTTTATAAATGATTTATTTTATTTACACGAAAATTAATATTTATTAAACTAAATTATTAATATCGTATATTGAGCAAGCATAACAACATATGTATACTAAGACTAATTAAATATGTTTTTTTTCTTATTCACTTACATGTTTGTTAAAGACAAAGACACCGAAATTTACTTCGCGTAAACCCAACATGTTTCAGTTAATTTCTGTGAAAACTGACTCCATGGTTTCACGTTTGACAAAGTGTTTTATGTAATTAACGTAACCCTGGTTAGTTCATCATTGTCATAAGTTAAATAGTACTAATTAATGCTGAATGAAATGAAACATCATACCGGCAATTTGTGTTGTATGTCGATTTATATATGTTTGACTTTACAACGTAAATATACAGTGTCGACGGGGCTATCAATCAAGTAACTCTGAGCTCAAATCCAAGTTTGGCTTACATTTTATCCACCGTTTAACGTCGGTGCGACCAACGTCATTCGTCTTCCATCAATAGGTTAACAAAGGAAAAACAGCCAGTTGCTTGGGAAAACTGTTGTATATGTACTCATGTGAGAAAAGTCAACAATTTTACCAATAGCCTGATTTGAATTCTTACTTTTTCTGAAGGTTATCAGTCTTGTTCTCTTCGCTTCGTAAATCCGACTTGACATTCCGTAAGTCTCGTTGATATTCATTCATTTTCCTTTGTAATTGGTCATTGCTGTAACAAATGCAGTGAAAACAAACGTTAAGAGGTATAAACCCGCTGAACCCGTTTAAAATTGTAGTTGTAAATCTACCACGTGAAATACTTTTATTCGATGCAGCATGCATGAGCAGGCTGGTCGTTTTATTTCCTGACGGATCACATTTGATGTCTCAATCACTATTTAATAAAATAAAAACATCTGAAAATAAACATATCTCTAATTTGAAATTTGAAATGATGTGCTCGTTGTATTACTTTCTGTCTTCATGTGTAAAGGTTTTTTATGTTATGGTTTCACTTTCGTAGGTTTTGCTTGACATTATTTTGAATAGTAATATAGGTAATTAACCCTGCACTTGGGTTGACGTTGGCGAGCTCACGAGGCAACGTTCACCAAAGAACAACGTTAAAAGATGATTTCACAGTACAGGGTCAATAACCTTTGTATTGCGTAGTTTTATATTGTAAACTATTTGGTTGTCACTATGGAGTTTATTTTTTACACAATGTTTTTATATCTAGAGTTGATATATCTGCTTTCGAAATATTAACTGTGTGATTGGCCAGAGTGTTTAGCCCCTGGTCATAGTAATATTACGATTTTTTTATTTGACAGCCTGCCAATTGCTGTTAGCACAATTAACGCAGGGTGAGACTGCACGAGAAAGATAGTTCATCTTTGATGCAATACATCTGCATTTAATATGTTATAGTTTCCCCCAGAAAGATAATTATAAGGTTGTTGGAAACTTAAGGCGTCAGTTCTCCAATATATGTTTTCATAAATGCTTTACAAATGAATGCACCGACAGGTTAACTATGTAAGCGTATTAACATTCGCGAAGTGGAACGGCGAAGATCAAAGAAATGACGCGTAAAAATGCAGTGGCGGATTCATCAAGGGGCCCTTAGGTGCGACGAAACATGTTAATTTGTATACTTGTGAGCTCGTGCACATAGCTGAGCGTTACAGGGTTTCTACTTTGCGAATTCTTGTTTCATAATATTTACTTTGCAGTGGTGGATTTACCTTGGGGCCCGTAGGGCCCGTGCGACGAAACATGTTAATTTGTATATTTGTGAGCCATAAGAAGGGGGGGCCTTAGGTGCGACGAAACATGTTATTTTTTATACTTGTGAGCTCGTGCACATAGCTGAGCGTTACAGGGCTTCTACTTTGCGAATTCCTGTTTCATAATATTTACTTTGCAGTGGTGGATTAACCTTGGGGCCCGTAGGGCCCGTGCCACGAAACATGTTAATTTGTATATTTGTGAGCTCTTGCACTCGTTATAACTTTGCGAATGCCATTTTCATAATATGTACTATGTTTCATATGATATGTTAACTTCTTAACAACAACTTCATAAATATAAGCTGCAAATGTTATCTCCTTTCACATTTCCCCTTCTACTGCTTTCTTCCTGCAGCCCCCAGGCCTTCAGCACTATAGTGCTTTGATTACATTAGTAGTCAATTTGTTGAACATGCTGTTTGGAAAGCTGACTTATAATGGTTATGTTATTGATTTAAAGGACGTCATGTACGTGCATGCCCAACATTTCAGACGTGCGTGCAATGTAACTGATACTGTTATCCGTTCGAAAAGGTACTGTTAGACAGTAGGAAATTGCCCATGATTAGTATTTGAGAATTTAACATTACAAAATCACGTGAGGTATAATAATGATATTTAGGTTTGTTTATAAACAAGTGGTCCCAAGCATGTTAATTATGCGGTATTTTCGCACGTCCTTATTGCACTTTCTTCAATGCAAATTGAAATGGACAATAAGCAAGTATGCAATAAAAACATATATTGCACACACTAATGGAATCCATGTTAATAGGTTTTTATGAAATACGACACAAACACAGAAACTGATCATTTGTTATGGTCAATAATGCTAATAATATGCTTTAATATTTAATATTTAAATTATTTACCTTCATAGTTAAGTATATAACACTTAAAGAAATCAATAATGTGTAGTGAAATTGACATAAATCTTAATATCCATGGTATGCCGTTGCCTGAAGTGTTTACTGCATCTTAAACGTTTCTGTATGTGAAAAATTACATACTCATCATCAAGATAATCCTTTTCCTTTTCCATGCGGTCTTCAATGTGTTTTATCTTTTGCTTCTCAGGACGAGACCCTTTCAGCCTGAAACTAGAAATCGAATTAAGACAATATAGAAGTGTATCAGTAATCAAACATTGCTGTTAGTCGTGTGCATTTACTTGTTCATTGGCATGCAATGAATCAGTCACATTTTTTTTATTTTAGTAATATCAACGTATTGTTCTGTACTATGATGTTTCACACCAGGAGCAACATTCGAAAGATTATTCAAGTAAATGACGTTTTTTTGACAAACTTGCGAATGACTTCACCTTTACTAATTAACTTCTCTCTTTCCATTTGTTTATGTTATATTTTCAATTTCAAAATTCCCCGTTTCTGGTTTCAAATCATTTTGTTATATTTATACACGTGTGCAGTGTGAATGGAATTTATATGTAGCACATCTTTTTAAAATCAAGGCTTAATAAGTCAATATACATATACACATTACTAATTGATTAAGTTAAACTACGAAAGTAACTATAACAATGATGTATTTCTCTCGTATTCGTGTAATATGTATGTATGTGCAACCATCATGTGATAATATGTTACCTGTCGTCAGATTGTCCGACCTCATTCTGTAGCAACAACATCTGCGCTTGTGATTCCCGTAGTCTAGACATATAAATAAGAAAGGTTCGACAAGTTACATTACCATGTCTATTCGTGCTTTTTCTAAATAAGTTAAACTTACACATAAGCATAAAAGCACAATACGCTAGAAAAGTGTAGGCATATACAAACAAACATTGTGAATTTATTAATACACCTATTCATTTAATATATCAAGAAGTGATATTTTTCGTTTTATTTGCCGCTTTATTATGAAACAAACATCGTGAGCTAGAAATATGTAGGAAGACCTCATTGGGCATGGTTTCATTATTCTTAATAACTTTAGCATAGTTGAAAAATTGCGTTTAAACGATTTTCAGTTGATGGTTGAAAGAAGACACAACTTGTCACATAGACAATCATTGGAAATAATAAATGACCTCCAAGTTAATAGCCCTCCAAGCTTTTGCGGCCCGATATTTAATACAATGAAATGTGTTAAGGTTATAGTATAATCTACAATTAAAGGCATTGAATAATTTGTTATACAAAAAACACATACTTCTCTTCAAGATCCTTATTTTCTTGTTCTAATCTTCGGAAATCTGATTGTATCCTTTGAAGTTCCCCTGGCTCTCCCTTCGAAGTAATACTTCAATAGGAAAATACAATTGTAATGTTCTGTATTAAAGCATTTCACTTTCGAAAATGAAAGAAAGGGACATGATAAACACATATAATGTGACAACGTCGTTTGAAACAAAATTGTCAATAACTGGAGCCTCCGTAACAGATGTGTATACATGAAATTAAATTAATATTTTAGTTATATAATTCCATGAAAGTTGAATATTCAATTGTAAAGTGTTTGTTATCCGCATTTTTCTTTATTATACAATCATTTTTACGGCAAAATAAAAACAGCAAAACAGAATAATGCAGCTATTATTGACAACAGTTGTGTCTTACCTTTCGTCCAAAATGTCTGTATCTGTTTTATTTTGAGTAAAAAAAGTATCGATCTCCTCGATTTTCCCTTTCTCACCCACTGTATTGTTTATTCTAAAAACAAAGTAAAGTGTATTGTAATTTTTTTTACTTGCTGGTTTAAGCCAGATTAAAACAAATATCCGGAAAACTATTCTTTACACACAAAACATAATATGATGTAACCCTTGTCTACAGGATATTGAGAAGTGTTTGAGAAACCTATACAACGGGACACATTACATTAGTGACCTGTTTTTCTTAGTTCTTAACAGTTAGTATCAGGTCTTATTATTGATGTTCTCGGAATATTTGAAATCAGTTCATAATCAGTTCATAATTGCTAAATAATACTTAGTGTTGATATATATAATTATGTAATTATTTAGTATAATTATTATAATCATGAATAAATTGCTTGTATCTTGATAGTCCATATTTCTAAAAGAAAATATGTCTGCTCGTACTCACAATGGCCTTAATTTGTTTCTAGATATTGCATTTGAGACAATTCAACAAAGTACAAATGTGCATTGTCCAAGATTTGCTTTCCGTTAAACGTTATCTCGTTTGTCAAATAATTTAGACATTAAGAAACAGAATGTTCCTAATTCTGCTATTCTGACAGTTTTCTAGAGGTCCAAATTCAGAGTAAATACATTGTATAAGTAGCACTGGTTTGGCAATATTACCGTTCGCCTGTTTCGCCTTTCTCTGAGTGTGAGGTTTTTGGTCGTTTCATTTCACCGTTGGCATCATCCAATCTCAATTGAACATAAAGTTTGTTATAACGAAATGCTTTAAATATCATTAAATTAATTACAAGTCAATTTATTTTGACGCAAACGAGTCAGTCGTAAATACCTATTTGCATTTTCATTAACTATTTCCTTCTAATGATGCAGCACGCAACATTATTTTCGAATATCGCACTTAGACGAGTTCAGTTATATTTGTTATTAACATTCAATGTAGCTCAATAATTTACTTTTAACAAAACACACCAATAGAATAAACAAAACAATATATTGCCAAGCATTGAAGTATCGAATGTTATTGACACTATTTCAATTAAAGGGCTTTTTTCTGTACAAACCCAATATTTCTATTACCGTTAAAAATCACTTTGGTGTTGTACTTAAAATATATAAACGAACATACCCATCATCAATGCAATCCGTTTCCCTTTCTTCTTTATCTGACTTCGATGCAATGTGTTTAATCCTGCCCTTCTTGGAAAAAAGACTTTTCCACCTAGAGCAGCATTTAAATGATAAAGATGATGGTTATTATTACCATTTAAGAATCAAAGACACGACTATCAATGTTTCGATAAGGAAACATTATTATTTCCTGGAGGTATTATATATGCATTTCAAATCCACGCCAGTTTGACTTGTATATATACGTTTTTTAAGCAACGAGGATCTCTTTTGTTTGTGTGAACAAAATATAGCATAGGGGAAATAAGGGGCTCTGTATATTGAGCTACGTATCGGCCGAATGGGACATTATCAGATCCTGTTTAGAAGTTAAGCTTACATAGTGAAATAAATTATATTATATGTATGCACCCTCTTGAATAGTTACCTAGTAGTTTGAATATTTTCATTCTGTTGAAGTAACAGCTGAGCTTCCGCTTCCTGAAGTCTGAAACAATGTGACGGTTATTGGGATTACTCATGTAGATGCATTGAAACGTACGATACAAAAACATTTTACCATGAGTGTTTGTTACAAATTGTTTTTTATTTCTATATTGTTAATTGAGCGGCCATCACAAACTATAATCCAATCGTGGAATGGTTTAACTACTTTATTCTTAAGCATAACACTCTCTGGAACAACAATAAAAGAAACTGTTTCAGATGTATGATAGAAGAATGACAAATTTATTGCCGCACTTCGAGTATATCTTTCTTGCAAACACTTGAAAACGTGACATATATTTATCTTTTTTTATCCTTTATCGTTCTAATGACAACGTGACAATCAAGTTTGTGTAATCTTAAAATTATATGAGAAGTGACTACTTAAAGTTATACCTATTTTGGAGGTCCTTCCTGTCATCTTCAACCTTTTGTAATTCTGATTTTACTCTCTGTAACTCTGTTTGTTCTTCTCCCACTGGGTTCCTTAAATGCGAAATGTAATACATTGAAATAATTCGGCTGGGATGTCACTGATAGCAATGAACGAGTATATTTTCAGATAGCAGTAATAATAAAGAGTGGCTTGAGATGTAAGATGTATGTACACCTATACATCATACATTAACGGATAAAGTGATAAGTTGGAAATGTGTTATTAACTATATATGTTGAGGTGTTTTGTTGTTGTCATTTATCAGTAGAAGGTGATAGGTTTCAAAGAACCATATAGCATTTTAAGATTTCTATAAGCAAATGTAACTATGTAATTTTATGACATACTATGGTATATCTTTATCAGCAAGACACATAAGTACTTCCGATATTTTGGAATTCAACCATATACATGTCATTACAAATATGATAGGTAAGTAAGACAAGTAGCTTGATCTAGTAAACTTTAGAATTACTTACTTTTCATTCGCATTTCCTTCGTCTCCCTCATTTTGCTTGGATGGAGTGACAATCCTCTCTGATTTAACTTTCTCTTCCTCCACGCTTTTAATCCTACAGATATTATAACAAATCAATGTTAAGATCATATAACTTGTAATTTAGTTAAATCCATTCTACAATAAATCACGTTTGAAAACAAATTAAACGTTGATAATGTTGGAAAATGATTTTAAATATTTTGTGACATTTTTCCACTATTTTTTAGTTTGTTCTTGCTCCAAAGCATTAAATATAGCCTGTTTAAGGAAAGCGTTGCTAAGACACTTTAACTGGCAGACAAATGTCAACGCATATACAACACACGACAGTTGAAAAGATTGCGGCAAAGGAAGAAACTGATCAAAATAAACAATTCCTCCTTTTGTCAAAATGTGTTCAACTATATTCAATAAGTATAGTTTTGTTCACTTACATAGAGTGTCCATTGTTGTGCTTACCTGCACTTAAAGTCGGCATTTGTAGATATGTAATATTTGTGTAAGAATTTATCATAAAGTGTGTCAAGCATAGACCAAATATATATCACATTTCATTGAAAATATATTTGCTACATACTTTACAACTAGCTTTCAATGATTCAATAGCTTGACATATCATCCATTACCTTTCCTCAACTTCAGCATTTTCTCTCTCCAACTTTTCATTTTTAACTTCTAACTCTTTCAGTCGCCTTATTTCATTGTTTGCCTCGTCGAGTCTTAAATATAAGTTATTAATAAGTTATTTTCATTTCAATCACATAATCAAGTATGTATTACACTGTCGGTATACTAAAAGGAATAAGACATGTATTGAATATTGTTTTCTTATTTCCTCACATATATTTGAATAGTATTGTAGTAGACATTAAAAATTGAGTATATTTCAGTAATTGTCATTGAAAACGGACTTCGCATAACTCAACGAAGGTATTTTTTAGTTTTAACGGTAAAAGTGAGTGTCTAATGATTGCTGGTGTATTCAGCAATGTTATTAATTTCATACGGGAACTCTGGGGTCACATCTTATCAAATAGTGTCGTTATATGCCCATTTCTATATGCTTTAGATCAAATAGTAAAAAGCAGGGAAAGTGTTGTGAAAATAATTCGTTTATTGATTGGTTTTCTATAATCGAACTAATAATCAACTTTACTTATTTCCTAATTTAAATTCTTACTTTTCCTGAAGGTCATCGGTTTTATTCTCTTCGCTTCGTAAATCTGATTTGACACTCCGTAAGTCTCGTTGATATTCATTCATTTTCCTTTCCAATTGGTCATTACTAAAAAGAATACAGTAAAACAAACATTACGTGGTACATACCTGGTACATGATTGTAGATGTCAAACAACTTACTGAAACAAACTGGCCAGTATTAAACCCAAACTGTGTTATTACGATATAATCTGACTTCTGAATGTTCTGTTGGGGTGTAATGTTACTGACTATAGGGACATTAAACAACGGTGAAGATCAGAGTACACATTGTACAGTATTATATAATTATTTCAATTCGTGGGATCGATCAGGGATGTTCGTTTGAATACACTGCCACACATACGACTTTGATCCGCATTCACGTTTGTGCATGCCATCTTTGTATTCACCCTGCTTGTGATTCAATAAGTATAAAGATTAATACAATAGCTCAACTTCCAATTAAGTATAAGGAAATTATAGTGTTACTTCCATGTTGTGTTGATTACATTTAAGATATTAATCCGTGTGTTTTGATAATTAATATTAAATTTCCAGGAATGCCGATGCGTTAATATTTTACTGCATCTCAGATGTATATTTATCTAAAAAGAAAGGACATACTCATCATCAAGGTAATCCTTCTCCTTTTCCATGCGGCTTTCAAGGTGTTTAATCTTATGCTTCTCGGAACGATACCCCTTCAGCTTATAACTAAATATCAAATAAACAAATTTATATATTGATCAAACAATGCTGTTAGTTGTATGTATTTACTGATTCATAAGCATCCGATGAATATGTCTCATTTGATATATTGGTAATATCAACTTATTATTCTATACTATGATGTTATATACCAGGAACAACACCTCATTTTAGAAACATAAGACACTATGAAACAAACACCGTTTCTGTGTTATGACGAACTTGTTCTTCACCTTTATTCTTTAACTTAATAGTGTCCACATGTTCATGCTATGTTATACACTTCGAATTTTCCGCGTTACTGTGTTCAAAGAGAAATAGTTTATGCTCAAACAGTGGATAGCTATGAGAACGGAACGAATGAACGTTTGCTGTACGACATATCAAAGCTTCGTGTGACAATTTACAAATTCCGTAAATGTTAAGTTAAAAATCAATCGTCTTGTTTAGTGTTATTAAATGTTTCTAGACCTAGACCTTTCTGATGCATAAGTATTTTAAAGTTGTGCAGTGATCATGTTATTATATTTTACCTGTCGTCAGAGTTTCGGACTTCATTCTGAAGCAATAACATCTGCGCTTCTGATTCCCGTAGTCTATAAATATAAATAAGACGAGTTCAAAGTATTAAGTTGTATGATGTTTGTATAGGTTGTGTCATTTATAAAGGTTATTGGAACGACATCTGTAAAGACTGTTGATGTATAATGTGTAAATCGAATCTCAATCACTTAACTATTTCCAAAGGCGCTTTCCCTACATGTGTTTAACTTTTCCATCGTGTTGTTAGATACATCAAATCTAGAAACATGTAAGCATTCACATAAAAGTATTTCGATCGACACCGTTTACTCATTACAGCCATTTAGGTAAGAATACAAGTAGTTCCAAGTGACTCATTTATTGACCTCTGCCAATGTTGGTACACAAATAAGCGAACAAAATAAATGCTGTTGATCATTGAATTACAGCAGTATTGTACTTGTTTAAATTTTGACAAATTACACATTTTTTTTATTATCTGTATTAATCAGTATTGGAGCACATTAAAGGGTGTTAGTAGACTATATTGTTCTACATTAAATACATTGATTTGAGTGATTGAATTGTAACGCGGTTTTCAACACTTCTCAGTTATATCAGTCATATCAGTAACCAAAACATATGTGTTCGATAGCTTCCTGTATTCAGTAGTTCAGGCAATATTTTACCTCACGACAACTGTCTTTCCAGCATAGCGTACGCTTGTTGATTGATGGGCTGAGCACGTCACAAGAATATTAATCCATAATCGGAAATAATAAATCGCCGGTTCGAACTCATGACCCAAAAATATAGCTCTAGTCGTTAACAATTGAGCTATTGCGACTCGACATAACATACAATCAATTGCCCTTAAGAAAGTAGTATATTCTAAAAATGAATGACAAAAAGTGTTGTAGTACACATAATGCACATGCCTGTCTTCAAGGTCCTCATTGTCTTGTTCTAATTTACGGAAATCTGATTGCGTTCTCTGTAATTCCCTCGGCTCTCCTTTTAACGTATTGCTTCAAAAGATAACATAATTATTTGTGTTGTAACTAAAACACTTTAACATTCGAAAATTTGAATCGAACTTAAATAGAATAATAAACAAATTATAAGGATTGAAACAATGTTTGAAACGGATATTTTCAAAGAATGTGTATAGTAAGAAGCGTGGTTTTTTCTACTTATATACATTTTATGCTTTAAATGTTTTAGGGAGTGACCAATAGTCTGGTGGTAAACAGGCTGGACTGTAATCCATAGGTATGGGGTTGAAATCCCCTGACGAGTTCCTGAAATTCTTGAGCTGCTTTTAAATGTTTTCCACTCAATTAGAGGTATCTTCGAGAACAACTGTCGTCGCGTGTATTGGTGCTATTGACATCAATCACGTAACAGATGTATGTGTCTTTGCAGAATGATCTTACTGTCGTCTCCTGTTCTCGATATAGTGTGTATTTTCAAACGGACATACAAGCTGCACTGCTTATGCTAAATACGAGCGATATGTCCCCTCCCCAATCTCATAATAAAATAATAACTTTCAGGTGATGTCACATTTTGGCGTGACAATACAACAAACTATATATCTGCAGCTACTGTTATTGTTAACAGCACGTTTTACCTTTCATCTAAAATTTCTCTCTCTGTTGCATTTGGAATCGGTGGAGTATCGATGTGTTCAGCTCTTACTTTGTCATATTCTGTCTTGTTTATTCTGAAAGTAGAGATAATGTTAATAACTGCGAATGTATTTCTGGTCAAAGCTTGATTTGAACAAGTTTATCTAAACATGTATCAAAAAGCTACCTTGGTCTACAGAATGATTGGCAGTTACAATGCGTACCAAGGTTAACTATATCTTCGAATTTACACGTGCTTCCTATTGTTAAAGAAATCATAATTCAGACAATCGGATCTGTTTTACATATCCTCATATTTACATTAGGTTTTACTATTTGTTTACTTGTGTCTTCAAACTAACCGATGCCTTGTACAAAGGCCTAACGTATCGAATGTGATACAGTTATATATGATATTATTCAACCTTTTTTTTACATTTTATCCAGGTACAGTCTTTGATAAAACTTAGTAAACAATACTTATATCCATTAAGAAACGCTTAAGTTAAGAAGTTCGCTTAAACTGCTTCTATGCTTGGGTTCTAGAGGTCCAAATACATATTTTAAACGTTGTGTATATATGAGCAATTGTTGTCAATATCGGTTCATTACCCTTCATCTGTTTCGCATTTCTCTGCTTGTGAGGTGTCAGTTTGTAACTCCTTCAGTCGATTCAATTCACCGTTGGCCTCATCCAATCTAAATTTATATGAAAGTAATTGACTTCCAAGTTTTAAAACAACATGCTCTAAATTAAATTCAGAAACAGATGACTTTGTAATATTACCCTCCTACAAAACACTTCCTGTTCACATGTGTCGTTTATAAAAAACGTTAACACAGGTCCTGAGCAAACAGTTTGAATGGTGTTTTGCATTCAACAAAATTTCAGTCATATCACTTTGTTTCCATTGTAAATTACGAATTATTCTGGCAAGCTCATTCTCTCACTTCCTCATTAGTCGTAATGATTGCCCACAACCTTGAACGACAAGGACGGGAGTCACTTTTACCATTTTTTAGGTTTATGGTAAGACCATATCAAGGGTCAAACCCAAGTTTCCCGCTCTCGACATGTACAATAAAACCCAAATAACTATACATATTTGGAACTTTTGAAGGCGCGTATTTTGTTTTTATTGGGTTGATTTCTACGACGGAAAACAAGAGGTTCTCCATTACAACGTAAAGACTTGACGACACAATTACGCATGTATAGTGTAAATGAGTGAAGTACGACGATGTATTGCGTTAAGAAAATTCTTCTTTCTGGTGCAGGTAAGTTAGCCTACGCCTCATGTTTTAAATGTACCTTTGTTTAAGATCCCTATTTTCTTCTTCGAGCATTCGAATGTTGGATTCTGATCTATCTTGTTCGCCTTGGTCTTCATCCAGAATGGTACTGCAATTAATGACATATTTAATGTATTTAAACTTAATAAGTCAAGCATTTTGCCTTTGTATTCGTTTTCGATTATTGATATGGCATTCGGTAAGTCACAACCTACAATAAAATAGAATAAAGGACAAAGATGAAAATCGTCTTTAACTGAGCCAAGTTTACAATCTCCAATGAATTGATTTACGAGTGACATTTGTGAATGTTCGTCTATATGTACATTTACAGATGCCGCTCCATGTAAATAAAGCATAAGACAGCGGTTTTGTGAATATATAGATTTAATAAACTGTCAATTTACCTTTCAGCTTGAATTTCTTTTTCAGTGTCATTTATTGGTGGAGGTTCGATCTGTGCGGATTTTATTTTCTCATCCTGTACGCTATACGTTCTGAAAACAAAACGATATGCTCATAATGTCATGCGCGATATCAACACAGTGAACTTTGTATTAGTCTGTGACAATAACTCTAACAATTACGGTAATGTGAAGTCATTGAAATTTCCGTATTTGACTAGGCAAGTATAGTACTTAATATGGTATTGTGAAGGCAGTGAAATATGCGCCACTGTCATTCAAATGCAGGGCGTTGAAACGAGACACTCTCGACCATTAGTCTGGCGAGATATCAATTGTTCCACTCGCCTCTAAGTAATATAGAAAGCGACATATCGCTAATATCATGTTCAATAAGAATATTACATATTCAAGAAAGAAATGTCATTTGTGCGATAATCTGTCTTTAAATGGTGTATTTTACAGATAGCACTGTAAATCCCTTTCTAGTAAAACATAATAGTACTATATCCGATATATATTCAGAATGGCTTAATATTTTAAACATTTTTTGTAAATTATTAGTTGGTAACGAAACTTAACCTATACTATGTCGATACACATGTCGATATTAAAATATATTTGCCTTTCTTCCGGCTCATTCCTTTCTGGCTGTACATCGCTAGATTCAAATGCTTTGTTTTGTTTCAATTCATCATTTTTTTCGTCTAATCTAAAAAATGTTTAATAAACATGTCATATTCAACAACAAAATACATAACGTATTATGTTATATCAAATAATTTCCTTCATAAAGAAAATAAATTACAACACTGTCCTAAATGCCACAGTTAAAACACGCGCCATGTTATTGTTTTTCGTATATGAATACTATAGTTAAGGTAATCGCAGATTGGAAATGTTCAAATCCTTCAAAGTGATTTACAATTTTGACACGGCTTTGGTTGCCATTTCTTTATTATTGTGCCTTAAAATAACCTTTATTACGGATAAGCGTGATACATATAAAACATTGTGATTTTCTGTATATTACATGTACTATATGTCTTATGGAGGTCAGAAACATGCATAACATGATTTATCTGCGATTTCACGTATACTTTATTTAAACGATCTGTGTAAACGACAAAGCTTTAGCCAAGGTAACATTTTTCATAAGCGCACACTAATTCTGCCAGCATAAATAAATTATCTTGATGTACAAGCACATTGATGAAAGCGTTATCTTGGCTAAAACATTGTCTTTTACACAAATCGCATTTACTAATTCTTGAAAAGAATAGCTACTATATAAGCATATTATTAAAGGATTTTGATATAGAAGTGATTCCTCATTATTTCTTACGTAGCTAAAATACATACCTTTGCTGAAGATCTTTGTTTCTATCCTCTTCTCGACGTAAATCCGATTTAACGCTCTGTAGATCACGTTGATACTGGTCCAATTTTCTTTGAAGTTGCGAATAGCTATAGCAAATACGAACAATACAAACACATATTACTGAATGGGAATACTTTTAATGTTTGATGAACATGGAAAATGTATATATATCAACTTTGATATTTAGTAATAGTCAGAAGCTTGTTTTTTGTATCGTGTATGTGTTAAACCAACGATAATTGATAATAAAAGGCTTACATCAGCTTAAAGAAAAAAGTTCCAATTCAGTATTCCATCAATTCGACAATGTACATTATTATGTTACACGCGGTGGATGAATGTGTGAGAAGCACCACAGGGACGAGAATGGAAGCGGCGAACTAGGCACCTCATAAATACACCAAACTTACTCATTGTATAGATTGCTGTTGTTCCTGTCTGACCGTTGTGATCGCGATTCACGATAGTGTATCCCATCCGTTTCGTCCTGTAGATATCTTAACCTGGTAATTATACAGATATAGAAAAACAATTATTTTCACTTTTATCGATGCTGAATTACACTATCAATGTCAAACTGTATGTTGATTAAATGTACGAAATGTATTTTGAACTTATGCTGCTCATTTTAACTTGATATTCTACTATACATAGTACATGTATATAATGTTTCTCATTCCATAGTTGTGTATGGAAATGACACACATTATATTTACCGTTTTACCTTTCTTCCGATTGGCCATTTTGACTTTGCAGTGGTGACATCATTCGAGCTCCTGATTCTGATTCGTTATGTTTCCCTGAATCGCCACCAGCTATATTAAATCTGACAAAAGATAATGTGGTAGTTTAAAAAGCATTAAAAGGATTATCTTGGGAACGATAATGATGTTTTTAAACTTAACTTGTTGGTTTGTTGCCGGTATGCCTTTTAACTTACATGCAGTTTCTATATGTAAACAAAAGACAAACTTTGCCCAATTTTTGTTTTCTGTACGAAGGAAAATTACCCAACAATTTCGAAAAACTTACAATAATGTTGACAACTTGGATTTAAATGATAACGACAGCTTCAATATGTTTCATATGATTTGTAAAACCGATGCGGTTCTTTCCGTCATAAGAAATACATAAAAAATAGCTTTAAAAGCACTTTTGTAAAAACAACCAAAGTTCTAGTATATATGCGAAAATTACAGGATAAAATTTCTTTACACATTATTTAAACTGTGTCAACAATAGAGTGAAGAAAAGAATAAAATAAAATGAAGTTCGTTTTATATAAATGTAAACCTTTCTTGTAGATCTCTATTTTCTTCCTCTAGCCTTCGCAATTCTGATTTTACTCGTTGTAATTCTGATTGTTCCCCTTTGGCTAGATCACTGCAACAAAATTGTGTTGAAGAAATGGATTTGCATAAGTTATAGGGACATGGAATTACAAAAAAACGACATGTACTTTTAGTTATCAAAACGCGTTCATCTCAGCTTTCTAATTTTGGGTCACTGCATCAACATGTTTTCTTACGCGAGACAATTGTTTCTAACTAAATCCATGCCTGCCAACATGACCACTGTACTTGTGTACATTTTCTTATTTGACATTTACTAATTACTATTTTTAAGATGACGTTTGAGTCA
>JAUELF010284631.1:0-10287 GCA_031471495.1 Clinocardium nuttallii | reverse complement strand
CTCTCTCTCTCTCTCTATCTCTCTCTCTCTCTCTCTCTCTCTCTCTCTCTCTCTCTCTCTCTCTCTCTCTCTCTCTCCCTCTCTCTGTCTTTCTCTCTATCTATCTACATATCTATCTATCTTTCTATCTTGCTCTCTATCTCACTCTTATTCAAACTCCTCCTTGTCTCTGTCTCTCATACCAATACACCACTCCACCTCTTTCTTTGTAAGTTTGATGATCGAACCAGCTCAGCTTGCGTAGTCCGCGCATACTTATCCGGGCCGACACATTCCGTCTAATGGGGATAGTGGTATAGAGTAATGATTCCTGAAACAGACAATCCACAGAAAGCAAATATTGTCTCCGGGTAAGTCTGAGCGGCATGCTTAGGCTAATCCGGGTCGACACTTTACAATGAGTCAACAATGTTAGTTTTTTGGCGGAACGTCTCATATTATAAATAATGAAACATAGTTTAACGTAGTCCGAATTTGCGTATTCGCATGTTGATGACATTCATGGACGCACATATTTGTTTTTATGCTAAATTATGACTTTGAAGTAACTGTATATGTTCATGTTAAATTGATGACGTTGTATATGTCCGTGCTTAATTGATTACATTTGTTGTTGTTCATGCTAAATTGATGACGTTGTATATGTCCATGCTAAACTGATGCCATTGTTTTGTTCATGCTAAATTGATGACGTTATATATGTTCATGCTTAATTGATGACGTTGTATATGTTCATGCTAAATTATTGGCGTTGTTTATGTTATCGCAAAATGGATGACGTTGTAATAGATTAAAATAACGTTAGCGGGCTATGTATATTTTTGAAATCCATACAGTGCGGAAAAATAATGTGCAAACAACAATGTTAAGAACTTGTCAATTTGTATCTTGTCTTGGTTAAAATGTCCTGTTTTGATTTGTTAAGTGTCCAGCTTCTTTCACGAACGTATTTTAGATTAAGATTTACAGTTGCGAAATGAAGAATACCATAGCATTAACTAAGATTATTATTTTTCTCTTTCCAGGGTGTGATGGTTGGTATGGGACAAAAAGACAGCTATGTCGGTGATGAAGCCCAGAGCAAGAGAGGTATCCTCACCTTGAAATACCCCATTGAACACGGCATAGTCACCAACTGGGACGACATGGAGAAGATCTGGCATCACACCTTCTACAACGAACTCCGTGTTGCTCCAGAGGAACACCCAGTCTTGCTCACAGAAGCTCCTCTCAACCCCAAGGCCAACAGAGAAAAGATGACACAGATTATGTTTGAAACCTTCAACGCACCCGCCATGTACGTTGCCATCCAGGCCGTCCTCTCTCTGTACGCTTCCGGTCGTACCACAGGTATTGTTATGGACTCTGGCGATGGTGTATCTCACACTGTCCCCATCTACGAAGGTTACGCCCTTCCCCATGCCATTCTTAGATTGGACTTGGCTGGTAGAGATCTTACTGACTATCTCATGAAGATCCTCACTGAACGTGGTTACTCATTCACCACAACAGCCGAGAGAGAAATTGTCAGAGACATTAAGGAAAAATTGAACTATGTCGCTCTTGACTTCGAAACTGAAATGTCGACCGCTGCTTCATCAAGCTCACTGGAAAAGAGCTATGAACTCCCCGACGGTCAAGTCATCACCATTGGTAACGAGAGATTCCGTTGCCCCGAGTCCATGTTCCAGCCATCCTTCTTGGGTATGGAATCTGCTGGTGTCCATGAAACCACATACAACAGTATCATGAAGTGCGATGTTGACATCCGTAAGGATCTCTACGCGAACACCGTCTTGTCCGGAGGCACCACCATGTTCCCAGGTATTGCCGACAGAATGCAGAAGGAAATCACCGCACTGGCACCTCCAACCATGAAGATCAAGATCATTGCTCCACCAGAGAGGAAATACTCCGTCTGGATCGGTGGTTCCATCTTGGCCTCTTTGTCCACCTTCCAACAGATGTGGATCAGCAAGCAGGAATACGATGAATCTGGACCTTCCATTGTACACAGAAAATGCTTCTAAACACTTAATTTTAGGACTGACTACCATTTTATCCATTCAATATTTGTCAAATTTAAGTACATTTTCGACCTCTGTGTTCCTTCTAGCTAAGGCAGAGAACGAAACAAATCAATGTTTTGTGGATATGGTGAAAATCCGTTACATTTATGCATATTAATAATAGCTAATGTAACGCAAACGTTTTTTCCCTATATTTGGTCCTATTTCCTAAGAAGATATTTTCGGTGAACGACGGTTCGGACATAACATATAACCGACCGCCTAGCATGCTAGCGAATTATGTTTTAACATTCAAACATACGATGACTCATTCCACGGGTGGTATAACTCTGGTTTACCCCGTCCTTTCGGTCAATCATAATGATTGTAACCAATAGTTACCGTAACTTAGAGATGCAAGTTACTATGTGCAATAAGCTGGCATATGCACGGATATGAACCAAGCTCGAACGTCGTAAACAAGATGGCGTCTTGTACTGTTATATAATTATATATGAAATAAATAAAATACGAATGTACCTATATTTGATGAACGACTTGTTTCTTTCTTTAGAAGTTAACCCGTTCTAACAAGTCAATTTAAGGCAGACGTCTTCAAAAATAAGATTGACCAAACTATTGGAAATCTCTAAACAATTAAAGTAAAATCATTAAACAGGATGAAAGCAAAGTGATAAATGCAGAACTTGCACAATGTTTTCAAACTTCGTCTGATGCATCAAAATGAGAGAAGTAACTAATCTGTAGCAGACGGCTCCGAAAATCCAAGGGCAAACATATTTAAAATCTCAATTAGTAATAGCATAAAACATTGTGACAAACAGAAAACAGTTGCATGCCGCAGATGCGTCTAAAGACGTCTGCATGTGGGAAAGGAACAATAAACCTTTTGGTTGTATATCTCACAAATGTGTGTAGAGTTAACCTCTCATATTCGTTGTCACTTTTAATGTTGTTGTTGTTCGATGTTTGATTAAGCCATTATGTCTGTGACAACTACAGGTCACCCTGATCTAATGGATTGCTAATTCCATATTTATTTCAAATACATCACAAGTTCTTTTCGTAACAAGAATCGTTCCCGTTGTGAATTGTTTATAGTAGCCGCATTGGGAGCGGGAGACCAGGGTTAGCCTGCGTTGACTGCTCAGGCTGATCTGTGTGGAAACATCACGCAGAGTCCATACTGTTGGTTTTCACGCGGGACGGCTCAAATATCTCTGTAATCGACGTTACACTCAATTCGTGATAAGACTAAAATCGAGTTCCGGTTCCTTAAAGAAATAAATGGCCATATGGGTCAGTCTATGAACAGTTAAATCTAGATAAACTTAAGGGTAATACAGTTTGGGTTATCTCCCGTACAACAAATGACCAAACCCCTACTACCCTATATAGTTCATATCTTGGGATGCGTTCGTCTTAAATTGTTCTTATCTTTTTTTGTTTTTTTTTGTTATAATATATAACAGTTCCAGGAGCAAACCAACAGTGTGGACTCTGCGTAAAGTAACGACCCAGATCAGCCTAAGCATGTCGCGCAGGCTAACCCGGACATGTCGCCTCCTGTGGATTTTCTGTTTAAAGAATCATTACTATATACCTCTATCCCCCTGAGACGGAATGTGTCGACCCATATCTGGGTCGATACATTACGCAACGTTCATAATGTTTAATCGTGGAACGGTCTTTATACATATAAGCCTTCCAGCAAGAAAATCAACATTATGGCATCTGCGTAGTGTATCGACCAGATCAGCCTGCGCTGTCCGCGCAGACTGATCCGGGCCGACACATTCCACCTCAGGGAGATAGAGGTATAGAGTAATGATTCCTGAAACAAAAAATATACAAGAGGCAAAAAGTGTCTATCCGGGTAAGCCTGCGCGGCATGATTACGCTGATCAGGATCGACACTTTACGCATGAGTCCATAATGTTGGTTTTCTCGCGCGACGGCTCAAATATAGAAATTGATTTTGTCACTTAAGAAGATAGATATACCAAGGGTTTCTTGGGTGTTTAAATGATTGTGTAAATGAGCTGTGGGTACATTAGTAAATAGACCAACGGTTTTTCGGTATTTTAATCTATGTACCTACCAATGTACTTTTTTGGCAATCATTTCGTTTGAGTAACTTATCAGAACAATATGAAATGTCACACAACATGTAAAGCTTTCCATTCCTTGTGAATGCCGATGTTTAGTAATGGTGTCATGTACGTTATAACAAGTGTCAGGTTCGTTATTAAAGTGACACATTCGGGATGTCATACATAAATTATAAACAATTATGACATATTAAGTAGACCAATAGTGCATGTTATAGTAATGCGAAGACTTAGCAAAATAATTGATGTTTCGTATAAATATGCCACTGTATGTCCCGCTAGATTTGTAATGCTCTGAGCGCCAGAGTTGAAGGTTCGAATACCAGGGGCGACCATGGTATCCGTTCTTATGTGTGAGGTTGATCAGCCGCCATTCACTTAACCATTTCCCTCATACGACAATTCTGCAGCAGACGACTTTGAACATATTTTGTCAAAAAATGGTTTATCTCTAGAATTGAATGGGTAACCAATGACTAAAAGTGGAAACCATTGTGGCAACAAGAGAAATTGCACGTTTTGTGCAATTTCTTCTTTTGTCACTGTGTTTTCAGAAAGCTGTCTGCTGCAGAGGCGTCAGAAAGCGTCTATATGAGGGAATAGGTTGAAATATGATATGTCGTAAATCTAATTTTGCAACAAAAATTGCAACAACCAAAACAATTTGCTGCAGAGGTGTCAGAAAGCGTCTATATGAGGGGAAGGGTTAACCATTTTAATATTGATTTTTTAAATGATTTCTTTTAGCTTTTGCAATTGGAAGAGTTCATGGCCAACTTAAGGAATATCAAGATAAAGATATTGGATTGAGAAGCAACTAGTATATAGCCTGGTGACCCTACCCTGGCTTTACAAACAATGGTCATAGCATTCAACGTTAAATGACAGTAACCGATTACCTCCTTGTAACATTGAACGGACTTGGGAAGTAGATCATATGCTGCTGCGTTATTCAAGTGTACCTACTTATATAATAGCTTTTCGTGTGCCTATTATAAGAAAGAATCATATTGGTTTGGACACATAGGTTCATCATCTTATTACAAGATATATGATATATAAGGATAAGCGTGATAACATACAAATTACATGTATTATAACAATTTTAAGGAAAATATTGAAAATTATTGTAATAGCAAATGTAAATGCGGAAATGCAAATATCAGATAATGTCAAAGTAAGCCCTTAAACACCATGGGTAGCAATTATCGATCATCAATGTGCATGATGGATTAGTAAAAATTACACGTTCTTTTTAAATTATATATAATTTTCTCTCTTAACAAAAGTTATTGTTTCTATGTTGCAAATGAATAGAATATATCAAACCAGCGGTAAACGTGGTATAACCGAACTATAGTTGAACGCGTTGTTAAAACCATTCAAACAAACAAAGACCAAGTTGAGCCAGAAGTAAGTTTTGAAGAATGCAATAAACGCTACGGCAGATCACCTCGGGGGAAATAGACATCATACTTAGTGATAAAATAACTGATTACTCTGATGGATTGTATACCAGAACCCTTCTCCTAACAAATACAATTCAGCCGTCCCACGAGTAAAACAACATTATGGACTCTGCGTAATGTATCGATCCAGATCATCCTACGCAGTCCGCGTAGGCTAATCCGGGCCGACTCATTCTGTCTAAGGGGGAAGAGGTATAAAGTAATGATTCCTGAAACAGAAAATCCACAGGAGGCGAACATTGTCTGTTCAGGTTAGCCTGCGTGGCACGCTTAGGCTGATACGGATCGATGCTTTGAGCAGAGTCCACAGTGATGTTTTTTTTAACCCGGAACGGCTCATTTTAGGAAAACAAACCTTGGTGTAATTATAACACCTGTAAACAAATATCTGTTCGCGCATCCATGCTATCGGATCCAAAGAGACACAATTCAAACAGTCCTTGAAAACTTGTATCTTCTATTGACGAACCGAGCAGAGCGCGTGCTTATCTTGGTCCAAAAACTTTAAGGTTAGGTTTCGCAGAGCCCCTCGAAATCATTGAGCATATACACAATATATTTGAATAAATGACACACAAAAAACACCGACCTTCTTTATAGGTCGTTTATCTTTTAAGAAAAAAAATGTCACACTTTTTGATTGATTGGTTGATTGATTGATTGATTGATTGATTGATTGGGGTTTAAACTACGAATTCAACAACTTTACAGTCAAATCACGGCGGCCAGTTTACCTACACATGTGTTCCCTGGTTTTGTCATACCTATTCTCGACGAAACAGACTTTCCAGGCATCTGGCTGCTTTTCCACATGTCACGCATGTAGGAATTGTACTGAAGGCTCAGATCCCACATTCAGTACAACTACCACACTGCGACGCAATGTTGAATGATGGTGGAGGCTCCATCAGAGAGGAAAGGGTTGAGGTATGAAAATTGACAGCTTAGCTGATGTAACTGTCACTCAAAACAATCAGGTGGATATTTGTGATAAATCGTGTTCATTTCACTTTCGACAGGTCCCTGTGTCAAACTCGATGGGACACAATTATTCACTATTATACATTGTGTTAAACCCTTTCCCACATACAACACATCTGCAACAGACTACGTTGGTTCAATCTATGCAAATATATTAAAATATTGGAAATTGAAAGTACAATTGTTGAATCGAGTTGTAAACATTGTAACAAAAGGCGAAGTTGCTCATTTTGAGCAATATCTTATTTCACAATATTTTAAAATTTCGTATTCAGCAGATGCGTCAGAAAGCGTCTGTATGTGGGAAAGAGTTGTTTAACTATTTATGACTAAAGTTCAACTTGTTTCCTTGAATAGTTTGTTTTACACTATTTGTGACAGTTATGACCGTATCGAAGCGATATGTTTATACTTACGAGAGAAGTTCTATCATATTCGATCACAGAAAACAGGAGCCCAGGTATCAATGATGTTACTACTGTTACATTTTTGTATGTGATCAACTTGGGTGATCGAATGAATATCGATATTATTCATCCCTTAATGGTGACGATTTGAGCAAACGTATGTACAAATAATTGGGTTTTTTGACTACCTTGCAAAGTTTTAATCATTCGGGTTTTGACCTTCCTGAAAATTTATTCTCTACTAATTATTGAACCATTGGGAAACAAACTGACGCATGTCATCGGGGAAACAGAAGATAATCACCAATGTACAATGAAATGAGGGAGTAGACTATAGGCATGGAGATAAAACTCATTCATTATTCCATTCATCGAATATAAACATGTGTATATACGTGACATTGCGGAGGCCCGGACTCTCGAGTAAATAACCCTCATTCCACTGAATTCATAAAGACGTTACCATCAGGTCTCTGGCGGGTTAACACTTATGTATGTGCTAGTATTTGCTAAATGATGATAAATGTTTTTACTCCACGATTGTGCCGAGTTATTTTGGCAATTGCGGTTTAATTGCAATATTTACAATTGCTGATTAAAGTCTTAAAAACCAGGGTGGATAAACAAATGCTGTTCACAGTCTGTTTAAAGTCTTGTATGCAAGGAGAAGCCAATGCTTATTAAATTAGTACATATCAGAAGAAGAAAATGATGATTAAAAATGATTGTATACTAGAAGACGTAAATGATGATTAAATAATTGTAAACCAGAAGAAGCAAAACATGTTGACATGCTTGTATACCAGGAGAAGCCAATGATGTTTAAATGATTTTATACCAGGAGAATCAAATGATGTTAAAATGATATCAGGACAGGCAAATGATGTTTAAATGAGTGTTTACCAAGAGAAGCAAATGTTGTTAAAATGATACCAGGACATGCAAATGATGTTTAAATGAGTGTTTACCAAGAGAAGCAAATGATCTTTAAATGATTGTAAACCAGGATAAGCAAATTGATGTTCAAATAATTGCATACCTTGAAAGGCAAATGCTGTTCAAATGAGTGTATACCAGGAGAAAAAATGATATTTAAATGAGTGTATACCAGGAGAAGCAATTGATGTTTAAATGATTGTATACCAGGAGAAGTCAATGATGTTTAAATGAGTGTTTACCAGGATAAGCCAACGATGTTTAAATGAGTCTATACCAGGAGAAGTCAACGATGTTTAAATGATTGTATACCAGGAGGATGTTTAAATAATTGAGTACCAGGAGAAGCAAATACTGTTAAAAGCATTATGCAACAGTAGAAGAACATTGTGTTTATAAATAGTCTTGCGTACCAGGAGAATCAAGTGGTGTTTGTAGTCTTGAAGACAAGGAGGGACCAATACAGTTTATTAAAGCCTTATACAAGGAGATGTCAATGTTGTCTTAAGTTTTTTAAAGACATTTAAAATGGTAGTAATGGCTGTCCTTCTTGGAGCTCATGAGTGTGGGGTTAGCATAACGACCGACTGACTTGTGTCAGAATAAATGGATCAATAGTATTGGTAACTTACTCTAGACCGGGATATAACTGAACAATTATTGAAAGCGGCCTTGAACACCAAACACTCATTTAAAGGTTCTTTATATTAGGAAAACCATTTGCAGTTTGAATCGGATACATCGGGATAACTGTTAATCGATTTTAGGAATATAAAACTTTTACTAATATGAGCCGTCCCGTTAGAAAAACAACAGTGTGGACTTTGCATAATTGTTTGGAGTTTAACGCCGCTTTCAACAGCTTTGGTCATATCACGGCGGTCAGTGCACCTACCCATGTTTTCCTGGCTTTCCCACACCAGTACGTACACAACATTCTTTCGAAGCCATTTACTACTTTCTCACATAGATCAGAGGTGAAAGGCAATGGAAAAAATCGCCCGAAAGAATATCGCCGCAACCGGGTATCGAACCCGTGACCTCCAGATCACGAGTCAGACAGCTACCAATTGAGCTACCCGGCCGGGCGTTATTAAATTAAACATATTGTTATGAAAAAATGAATGTCTATTTTTAGAGCAGGCATTTGCCTTGCTTCCGGAATAATGAATTGGGTATAGTTCAAGAAATACATTAATTTTCTGGTATATTGACAGTTTTTAACAACCAGAATACAACATATGATGAATCGTACTTGCTTATTTTAGGACTTTAAGATTTTAAAGTTTAATAAAAAATATCTTTACTAACAAGAGGTCGTATTTTACATTTCCATTTTGGATCCAGTGCAAACTGAAACTTTAAAACACACATTTCTTCTCCCTCTCTCTTTAATGAACTTACCTTTATTAAGCAATCCAAGTAAAAACAAGTGTCAGTCACTTTTGAAATGTTTAATCCATCTAGTACATCCAATTTGTTTCTGTTTATATATTCATATATTATGCAAAATGGTGCATGCTTCAAATATAATTAGTTTGAAATAACTGTTTCAAACATTAAACACCTGATGACATGCAGTCCATATATCTTTAAAATATTCCTTGTGTAAAGTGTAAAGTGTCAAGGCCTTTGGATTTGAGCTATAAATAGTCATCTAGTGTGTAGTAGCTAGCTATTACATCATCCTTGAGTGGCCTAAGAGATTTACACAGAATCGTTTTAAAGTTAGCAAAATGAAATTTTACTTCTAACATTAACACTTACAGTGTTTATTACGAGTTTAAACTTTTTTTGTTCAGTGATTTTAAAATATGGGGCATTGAAAGATTTGTTTTCAATATTTGTGATTGAAAATATTTAGTAAATAATTACTAATCAAATATCATGTATTTCAATTTTATTTAATGGTATAATAATCTAACATGGCTATATATTTTAATACCAATTCAAATGTTATATTGCATTGTCTTATCTTGATCTACACAACTTAAAAGTAATAGTAAATTCAAAATACATGTTACCAGAGATTGTATAACTTTAAAGATATGCATGTTATACAACACAGATGCATATAATTCTTTATCAATAAGTGTATATTTAAAATATGTGCATTGTCTAATCTTGATATATACAACTTAATAGTATATGTAATGATAAATACAAAATGGACATTACCAGAAATTATATAACTTTAAAGATCTGTGAGATAAATAACAAAGAAGCTTAGAGTTCTTTATCGATAAGCGTATAGGTATGATATGTGAATTGTCTGATCTTAGTTTAAACATATTTTATTCTCATATATTTTTACATAGTAGGAAAAGACAAGAAATATACAATGGAGAAATGG
>JAUELF010284599.1:0-10289 GCA_031471495.1 Clinocardium nuttallii | reverse complement strand
TACTGATGTAAAGCAGAATGTTATTAGATAGGTACTGATGTAAAGAAGGAGGTTATTAGATAAGTACTGATGTAAAGAAGGAGGTTATTAAATAAGTACTGATGTAAAGCAGAATGTTATTAGATAGGTACTGATGTAAAGAAGGAGGTTATTAGATAAGTACTGATGTAAAGCGGAAGGTTTTTAGATAAGTACTGATGTAAAGCAGTTGGTTATTAAATAAGTACTGATGTAAAGCAGTTGGTTATTGAATAAGTCATGGTGTAAGGCAGAAGGTTATTAAGTAAGTACTGATAAAAAACAAGAGGTTATTAAATAAGTACTGATATAAAACAAGAGGTTATTAAATAAGTACTGATATAAAACAAGAGGTTATTAAATAAGTACTGATATAAAACAATAGGTTATTAAATAAGTACTGATATAAAACAAGAGGTTATTAAATAAGTTATGATGTAAAGCAGGAGGCTTTTAAAAAAGTTCTGGTGTAAAGCAAGATGTTACAATATAAGTACTGGTGTAAAACAGGAGGTTACTAGATAAGTAGTGATGTTAAAACAGGAGGTTACTAGATAAGTAGTGATGTTAAAACAGGAGGTTTTTGAATTCGTACTGATGTAAAGTAGGAGGTAATTTGATAAGTACGGGTGTTTATCATGTTTCTTGTGGATATAAGACATACATATTTTACCAATATCTTATGTATAGGGTTCAACTTTGTCGGTCTTTCTTACCACAATGAAAGAATACTTTTTCACAAACTGTTTCGCAAACTGTATCTTAGACATCTTAGAATGATTTTGGATTAAGTGGAATGTTTTGGAAATAAACAACAATCAAAACACTTCCATAACCATATTTGAGAGAGTTGGTTGCTACAGATCATGCATGCCACAAGTTGTTTGTATCAGTCGTTAATGGTCTGATTAAATGTCATATCAATTTGGATAATTGAAATCAGTGTATGTTCATCCAAGTGTATACAGAACTGTTTTATAGGAAAACAAATGATTGATCTACCGACTGGTTCCCATACCGACATTTAACCGATTTTCAGAGAAACGCAAGACGCCGGACACCATGACATTTAGTCAAATAAATTGTTGCCGACCAGGCTTCATAAAGATTTAAGTTACTTTGTGTGTGTGCCCTAGTACTAGTATATGATTGCTGAGATTTGAATGATGCTATTGAATGCCTCTTAAATGACCAATCAGAAGGTCTTTTTTGACAGTCTACTTTTGAGCATAAATAACGTTTTCAGAATGTTATAGTTTCGAAGCATGCTGGTATTTATACACAATGTATCCCTGAATTGAACTTCCTTGTTAAAGCTATGTGAGCTAACGAGGCTCGATGTCCGAACTAGCGATTTTTTTCATATTTTTCAAAAGCATTTCACTCAGATCGTAGTCGTATTTCATACTAAAGTGTGTCTCGGCTTCTCCCCATTGCAATACTAAATACTAAGCTTTTCCTGCATACAACACATCTGTAGCAGACGACTTTGGTAACGTAGCTCATATAGGCAAATACATATAAACTCGCTATAAATGAATGAACAATTATTGAATAAAGTTGAGAACAGTGTGACAAAAGGAGAAATTGCTCATGATGAGCAATATTATCTTTTGCCATAATGTTTTCAGAAGAGGAGGTGCATGTGGGAAAGGGTTCATAAAATAAATACTAAACGTTTAAATCCAAGGAAACTTGGTTTTCCCCCGGTAACCGCATTTAGAACAAAATTGTATGATAGTTAAGGAACGAATACAATGTCATGCAATGAATAATCACCGATAATCCCTTTCCTGCATTGTACGTACACCAAATCATCAGCAAACAACTTACCACGGTTAACATATGGAAAAAACTCTATGGATGCAAATATATTTATTGGAAAGATTAGAAAACCTTGTCAAAAATACATTTGTTACCTTTTGTCACAATATTTACCTTTTGTCACAATTGTTTCCAAAAGTCGTCAGCTATCGGAACATCATAATGCGTCTGCTAACGGGAAAGGGATAATTATATGATCTACTAATTATTTTCCAATACCGGTAATCTGATAGGCACAGTTCTGAGCGAAATACAATCTTTTAACTACTAAACGTTTCCTTTATTACCTTAACGTTTTCCTGTATTTGCAGAAATCGACTCATTATCGCTTTCCCTGGTACAGGTTATACGATAATTGAAGCCTTTAAACTGCACGAGACAATTGGAAACGTTGTGGGGAAAAAGGCGGAATTGGGATGAGATATGCATCCTTTCAAGTCTTTCATTTCTGTTTCAAGATTGTTTTCTGTTTGTTTTCTTCGTTACTGTATTTTCGTTAAATGTCAAAGCATTCGACCATTCAAACATCGTATCCGGTAAATGATAAACTGCATCGGAAAACATCGAATCTTAACCCTTTCCCACATATATCAGATATGCAGATGTCGAAATTAAACACCTTGATCAATATTTGTTCATAATGTATGTTTAGAATTTATTTTCAACGGTGTATTTCCCAGGCTTGTATACAAACGCTAGAAGCATGATATACACTAAACACGCATGCATGATATACACTAAACACGCATGCATGATATACACTAAACACGCATACCAGCAATTAGGACCAACTAGGTTATTTACGAATATAGATCTTGGAAACTGTGTATAAGTTCGAACCACAACATATGGCCTGGCCTGTATCCCTGCTTAATCAAATGTTGGGACTCAAGTGCAAAGATTGTTATAATATAAGCGGCTAGCCCTGTAAGGCCAACCGAGCAGCTTTCGGCGGAAAGGTCATATTCTATTTTCCAATTGTGTACAAGGAACCCTCGTAGCCGAGTGGTTAGTGTCGATAATTTGGAACCGGGAGTCCCATGTCCGATCCCCAGTTGTGACGTTCATGTTGGAGTACCCTCAGACAAGGCACATTGCATAGTTTTATACTTGCGTGTTAACCCAGGAATCGTGAAAATGTGAACTGTCGCCGTGACATAACTGAACTAATGTTTAAAACTTCATAAAACCCGAACTTTAAACAAGTTCGAGACGCGACAGTTATTCATGCGGTTACTTCGAATATTATCCCGTCAATTGTGTTACGTCTCATGCAAAGAATCGAATTACCATCGAACTCTCGTTTGAAAGCTGGAATACCAACTAAATGCCACACGTGATCGGATCAGATGGGATTAGTCGTACACCTGTCTAATCAAACATGTCGATTTAAAGTGAGTGCTTTTAAAAACATTCTTCGTCATTAGAAACATCCACATTACTTTCAATTTACTTAAAAAGTTTGATATTTTCTCTGTCACATGCGTAGGAGAAGTCGTAAAATTTAGTGCCAGCTTTACATAAATGTCCACACAAAATATACTTTTACGTGGAGAAATAGTTCTATTTCGATAAAACAAAACGACATCGATTGCGAAACAAGTCTTTGGCTTAGATTAATCACTCTCGTTGTCTGCTTCCTGGTGACTTAACCAGTACTCGCGCCGTTTGTCGGGAAACATCCTTAAGACAGGACCCGCTCATCACGGGACTTGAACCAGGGACCTTTCATGAGAAGCCGACGCTCTACCTCTGCACCACTGTCTTTCAAAAGACTGTTTACTGATCCTTATTTAACCCTATGTATGCCCTTCCTTGTGGTGTTTTTGGGACTGGTAGTTCCCTTATTGTTTTAATCCTTTGCCAAATATCCATCAGACAACTTTGAAAATCTCAATAAGCATTAGAACAAATTCAATAATAATACAAAAATATTTCGGAACAAATGCTTATTTCTCTTGTTGCCACTTTGCTTTCAAATATCATCTTATTCCGAGAGTCAGAAAGCGTCTGTACATGGAAAAGAGTTTATGTTTCTTATTTCTAGTTTTCAATCGTGTTATCTGATTGCACAAGATCAGTCTGAGTCATTATGGAAATTCGCTGCAATCTTGTAAAACATTTCTTTCTTTAAATTTGCTGTTATCAAATTAAGATAACATTTTGAGAAAAGTCGACGATACTTTCAAACACATTATTGCTTTTATCAGACACAATTTGCAACGACAACACATTTATATGATATATTTAAAAGATAAGAAACCTATTTTCAGGGAATAGGATGCATTTAAATTTATTTTTATATTTTTTGTATTAAACGTCTTTAGTCCTTTTCAAAATCGATTGTCGTATTAATTAAGCATTCCTCAGCTTGTACATACTCAACAACAGACGACTTTGAAAACATTTGGGAAAAAGTATCTTTGAGAAACTCTCTTTGGATGAAATCACAATTGAAAACATAATTACAAAAGGGGAAATTGCTCATTTTAAGAAAGTTCTCCTTTTATAAATATGCTTTTAAACATCATATGCTAAATATGCACCGAAACGTGTCTGCATGTGGTACAGCATGGAGACAGCGATGCCTGGTCAAAACACACACTACAACTAATCGAATGAAACATTCTATAGTTATTCATGCATCTAATCCATTCCCTGATAAATATGTCACATGACGATTTAAGAAAACGGGGAAAGAAGACATTTCTAATTTCACCACAATGTTCTGTATCTGTATACTAATTGTGATAGCAGTTTGATAACATATTTCAATTATAATATATTTTCAACGCAGAAAGCGTATCAGGAAAATGTGCTATGTCCTTTTTTAACGGGTATTAATATACGGGTAGTTTGGTTTGGAAGTGCTCCTATAAATATTACATACACATTTGAAAGCACTCCTCCATATAAAACAGACATATTACGCCGGACGGGAGGAGCACTCGACCGTTGGGACAGCTGGTTGTGAGGGCTAGTTCCTCCATGCTTCGCACAAGAACTCAACTTGTCTAACCAAAATAGTGTCGTTTCTCCTGCAGCGTACTACCAGGGTGAGATACTTGCTCGTCTCATCTCAAGAAAATCAATCTATTTGTCTTAGGAGTGTCACTTCAAATGCACTTTTACATGCAATCAAGGATGAAAAGAGTTCCCGCTGGAAATCAAAGTACGAAGAGAAGTGATAGTATCGACCCCCATGGAGATTGGGAAACGCCGTGCACGATCAATAATGGAGTAGACATCGTATCGACAGTTTTACAATAAAATCAAAGTGGGAAATGTTGTAACATTGTACGGCATGAACTTTACCTGCATGTAATGTATTCACTGTATAGTATTCGAGCCGTCCCGCGATAAAACCAACAGTGTGGACTCTGCATGCCGCACAGTGTGACCCGGACAGACACCTTTCGCCTCAAGTGGATTTTCTGTTTCAGGAATCATTATTCTATATATTTACCCCACTGAGATGAAATGTATCGGCCCGGATTAGTCTGCGCGGACTGCGCAGGCTCATCTGCGTCGATAGATTACGCAGAGTCCATAACGTTGGTTTACTCGCGGGACTGCTCATATGTTTATGTCATGATAGGCACTTGCAACCGCTTTCTGGTTGATACGAATTGCAATCAAAGAAGCAAAGGCAATGATAGTATAGTGTTCATCCTCTAGATTGTAAAGGCCGATTACGTTCAATATTATGGTAGAGTATACATCTATCTTTAGTAGTAAAATAAGATCAATGTGGGAAATGTTGTTGCATTGTAAGATAGGAATACGGAGTCCGGATACATGTACCAAAGCAGTAAATAATCTGTAATATCTAACCGTAACATTACCTGTGCTATTCACCCTCATAGTTTTTAAAAAAGATACTGGCAATATATAGAGATAGAGCGTCCGTTTCTGGCTGCGGATTCGATCCCCGGTCGGGCCAAACAATTTTGAAATAGGTAGTAATATATTTATCCCCTTAGCAGTGAGTTTGTCGATAGAAATCGCCGTGATATAATTAGACAGTTGTTGAAAAACAATGATACCATTAGTTTCCATATATGGAAAGTTACCACTATCAACTCTTTTGTTACTAAACTTAAGTGCAATCGCCTGCGTATAAATAACTAATGGCTCAACAAAGTCATCCAGTACAAAAAGAACGGGGTCCAAAGTGACCTTAATAACGAAACACACTCCTGTGTCTAGCTGAACAATTGTTGAAACGCGATGAGTTACATCTTTTACCTTATATATAGTGCCTACGTTCTAATGTTACTGAACTAACGTGCAACATTCACCATAGGAACAATTGTATATAAATAACAAATAACTAATGAAACACACTCCTGAATATAACTGAACAATTGTTGAAACGCGATGATAACATCGTTTTCTTATAATTAAAGTTTCTACGATTGGTCGAGCCCCGGTAGCTCAGTCGGTAGCAACGAGGGCTGTCAATCCAGTGGATGTGAGTTCGAATCGCAGCTGGGCAAACATTCTTTCCGACGTTTGACAAAAATCACTATGACAGGCGTCATTCGTCCTTCACCAATGGGCTAACAGTCTATGTGGAAAAGCAGCTTGGAAAGTATGTTATGTGGAGTACTGGTGTGAGAAAGTAAGTAAATACATGAGTATGTGAAATGGCCGCCGTGATATGACTGAACAATTGTCATCTAGTTAAATATAAAAGGGTGGGAATCCAAAGTGTCCTTAACTATGAGTCACAGAACACCTGGTGAGTCATCAAGGTCACCCGGTTCAAAAAGAGAAGGGTCCAAATGGGCCCGTATGTAGTTGTAAGTTCGAAGACCGAACAGACAGACGATAAGTGTACACATGATAAGATATTGCTTACCAAAGGTAACAGGTTCTTGAATAAAACATACACACACGTGTTTCGAAACTACCACCTTTTGCAATTTCTATATTTCATTCACACTTTGATTTAAACATTATTCAATGAATTAAATATAATTGTTAGGTTTTCAAACTCTAACCTGATTGTTTTAAAAGTCGTCTGTTGCTGGTTTGCTGTATGCGGGAAATGGTTTTAAAAAAAGACTAAAACCCTAGTTACTTAACAAGACCTTGAAGATATATGTGGACGAATTAAGTAAATCTATTTCAATGAAGTATCGTTATTAAATACAGTTGAGAACAATGAGGCAAAACCAGATATTGTTCATTATTTTCTTTGTGCCACGATATTTTAAAAGATCTTCTTCATTAAATGCCTTTCCCACATACACTTAATTTACAGCATCTGGACAGGATTGTGCTTTATCTTTATAAGGTCAAGCTTAATAATTAAAAGAAGTTGAAAACATTGATGCAAAAGGAGAAATTAATCGTTTTGAGCAATTTCTTATTTTGTCATAATGTTTTCAAAAGTATTCTACTGCAGAGGCGTGAGAAAGCGTATGTACGTGGGAATCGGTTAATAATACTTTTCCCGTTTGTAAGAATAAAGACACTAGCTTCTTAACCGAAGTCCTATTGGAGTTTGTATTTACATCTAATATATTGTATTATGGCAGTTGTTTCCTATCATTTGTTACGGTCGTAGATTTTGATCGCCTCGTCTGCTTCTTTACGACTTGACAATAACCATAAACAGAACCGATTACACATTTACTTTCCTGAACAAATTGAATAGACTCGACCATCTTTTGTATTTGGGAGATCTCATTTTATTTTATTACATAACAATAACTGTAAACAGGACCAGCTTTGACTTAATTGTAGGAATGAATAGAATCGTCTTGTATACTTCTATATTTGAAACAATCAGTTTGGTGTGTTTATCTTAATAAAGATTGTCTGGAAAGTGTCATTTATAGGGTTCATTGTAGAAAATTGCCTGTTGCTCCAATCACATTTTTATAAAAACTGTGATTGGATTATGTTAATGGTTGAACATATAAATGTGACGACATATGGAACGGACATAACAACTGCTTAAATAATTGCAATATATATGCGTCGTTCCAAAACAAATAACCATTGTGGACTCTGCGTAAATCATCGACTCGGATCAGACTGAGCATGCCGCGCAAGCTAAGCCGGATACACACTTACCGCATCCTGTGGATGTTCTGTTTCAGGAATCATTACTCTATACCGCTATCCCCCCTAGACGGAATGTGTCGGCCAGGATTGGCCTGCGCGGTCTGATCTGGATCGATACATTACGCAGAGTCCATAATGTTGGTTTTCTCATGGAACGGCTCATATCGATCATAGTTATTCGATACGACATTGAAGTGGAGCTGCAGGAAAATCAACTTTAACGTGGAAAGAAAACATCTAGTTGTGCAACCACTGAAAGCTGATACTTTATCAACGACGTTAGAGTAGCGGGCACCTGATTGATGTTCGTTGCAAAACCGTTCTAAAGAGGATCGAAGTAGATACTGTTTCTCGAAACATTCTGACTAATGCAGAGCCAGATCAGACTGCGCAGATGAGCTGGCTGTTCTGAGTCTATGCTGGTCGCAAATGTCTAACGCTTGATGTTCGCAGAGCGCTGCTATCTTATTGATATAGTTCATTTGAGTCAACATTAATTAAGTCTTTACAAAACGTTTCCTTTTTGTTTCGTTTGAAAATCCAGACAGGTCAAACTATACAATATTTCTTTTACACAATAATTTACTTACTTGTTTATGAGAAAAAATACCTCAAATATATTAATCATCGATGACAACAAAGAACGATGACATAACAATTGTTCCCGAAATAGATCATCAATGTTAAAGTCAGCTTATTTCTTATTTCTGTCATCGGCAACATCCCTTTGAGTTAAGTAATTTAAAATCAATGTGTGTATCTTAAAATGTGTAAAATATCAAAGAATGCATCCGAATGAAGCAGAAGTAACACCATTTTAACATTATTGTACGACCTACATAGATAATGATACAGCGTTTAAAGTTAAATATAGTTGTCTGCACTTTTAGCATAGCTTTGCCAGGGTACTTAATATCAATTTGTAGGATTTGAATATTTAAGTCTAGAATAATTTAGAATACTCCATTCCTTCCAAAGTGTAGTATTAAGCGAAATGGGTGTTAGGGAATCGATTGTAAATCGTGATACTTTCTATGCACGTTAACAAACTCACTGTTATCAACCGTAAACAGATCTTTGGAAATGTCAAACATGACTGTTTTCTTGAGTGGTTATGCAAAAAGTCGTGCGACATGATTGGAACCGGTTTGTAAAGCGGTGCGACATGATTGGAACCGGTTTGTAAAGCGGTGCGACATGATTGGAACCGGTTTGTAAAGTCGTGCGACATGATTGGAACCGGTTTGTAAAGTCGTAAGTAGCAAAAGTTAAGAACTCTTACACAAACCGGTTTTATTTTTAGACCGCCTTGGTGGTGTAGTGGTAAAGTGTCTGCTTCTGGTGAGGGAGGTCGTGGGATCCATCCCCGGCCGGCTCAAACCAAAGACTTTAAAACTGTAAAGGCTACCCTCCTAGGAGCTAAAACTGCGGGGTTAGCATAACGACTGCCATTCTGGTTTCAGGCTAAATGGAGCAGTAGTACTGGTAACTTACGCAGGAAACGCCGTGATATAACTGGGAAAAACCCTTGAACGCGGCGTAAAATACAAAACAACCAATCACAAACCGGTTCTAAACCCGTCTGCTGCATGTATCGTAACAATGCACTTATAGGAGTACAGCGGTCATGTTGTACATGTCTCACCATTCGTCAACCGATGCAGATTGAATATCAGAGCTTTTCAATGAGTTGACTTTAGTTCGAAACATTAATGTGTACGGTAGCATCCCTTCGAATTAATTGTGTTCAAATTAAATCCCGGACACTGGAAGCAATATCTCTATAGTCTATACTATTGTGAACTCTTGTAACAAAATAACAATTATTCATTATGAAATATGACACATTTTCCCGAAATGTTATAAAAACAGGCAATTCACATTATATTAAACCAGGACAATTAATGATGGCTAATGTTGATATATACTGTTTATCATGCACGGTTTCGAATATGCGTCATATGCATGAATCTTGAGTAATTATTAGATTGTTTACCGATTATAAAGTTTTAAGAGAAGTCCATTCAGGAAATAAATGTTACATCTTGAAAGGGGGAGTACTCATAACATACAGGGCTGAAACATTGTAGCTAAGGAAGAACTATTTGCAAACAATTACTCTTTTTTATGCACATTTTTTCGCATCGTCTGCTGCAAAAATATAACAAATACAGGGCAACAGTTACCAAGTTACTTATCGTAGCAGGGAAACGAGAAACGAGAAGGCCTGACTGAGTATTATAGGATACAGTAACTTCTTGCACCAAAGAAACGCCAATTTGAAACTAGAACTAATATGTGGATAGGCAAAGCCTAGGTCGTGTGAAAGCAAGAGCAATTACTTAAGCTGTGCCAGTCCAAGGACAACA
>JAUELF010284588.1:0-10289 GCA_031471495.1 Clinocardium nuttallii | reverse complement strand
GCTCAGCGTTACGGGGTTAACATTACGACTGACTGACTGGTGTCAGGATAAATGGACCAGTAGTACTGGTAACTTACTCATAAAACGCCGGGATTGAACAGAATACGTGTTTAAAGCGGAGTAAAACACCAAACAATCAGACGAACAGATTTCTCAAAAGACACATTTTCTATAGGCTTGAAAGTGTCCGCAAAAACACATGGACTCGGGTGTTCGATCCAAAGTCAGACCATACTTAAGAAGTCAGAGATAGTTATTCTAGTTTACCTTCGCGCTGAAGTTTGCAGGAATATAGTATGTTGTCATTATAAATTGTACCGGAATCTATTGTATTTAGGAAATGTTGTGAGGTTATTGAATTTGGTGTTGCAAGCGACATTAAGCAATATTTAAACGGTTAAAGCACTTTTCAAACCGAAACGATGACATGGACCGAGCTCTTTTAATTTAGATTTAAATCATGCAGAGGTGGGTCTGACTTCAAAGACAGCATACATGTCGATCTCGAACCAAGGGCTGGCTAAATGATGGACTCGAGGGTATTGCACTCGTATGTTTATCATATCACTTATTACAGATAATATCAAAGCGAATTTCTTACTTGCCACAACCAATGCTGTGTACATGTCAGACTCGTGGGATTTGAAGTTGTGTGAAAAGGGACAGATAAACATGTCAGGGTAACCTTGGGCTGAATAAATTGTAGACGGAAAAGGAATTCCACCGTGCGTAACAATACACTAACACTACACTACACTACATTAAAGATAAAAGCAAGAATACGTTTGTTTACGAGGAAATGTCTTGTATGGGACAGACAATGTCGTGTAAAGGTCGGATTCGTACGATTTGACGTTGCGTTAAGAGTTAAGTTAAGAGGAAGACTAAAATCTTACTTGGAACAACCAATGCCGTGTATATGTCGGACTCGTAAGCATTGCCATCGTGTGTAAAATTACACTTAAACTGAGTCTTGTTGAATATTTGTTCACTTCCTATTTTCATGTTTATGCCCTCGTAATACGTCATACCATCTGGCGAAGATTTGTTCGTTGAGGTGCTTGTTGCGTTCTGTTCAAAATAAGAATGGTGCTCATAAACACATTGTGAAATATACAGTTTGCTGTACAATATCGTCATTATTTTCATCATCATCATAATCATCATCATCATCATCAGCAGCAGCAGCAGCAGCAGCAGCATCATCTTCATCGTCATTGTCATCATTCCTCTTTATCATTATAACCATCATCATCAACGTTTTAACCATCAGCATCCCCCTCCGCATCATCCTCATCATCATTGTCAGCAAAATCGTTATCGTCACGGTCTGATCTTTATCATACACGATTTCAAAGTTTACACATAGTTAATATTATTATGTATAATTAGCGATGTTCTTTCAATCGTCATATACATATAGACACCGCTGTTCTCACTAAGCTCCCGATTGATTTGCTAAATGGGGTTTTAACACCTCTTTCTACATTTGTTCTGTTATTTGACAATGGTCAGTTATTCTACCGTTTGTGTTTTTTGCACATCTCACAACAGTTCACCACAAAAATTATTTCTACGAAACAGGCTGCTGTTCCATTTAAACTAATATGAGTATAGATGCTACCTATATCGGGTAAATATTTATTAACTATTGTAATCAGTAAATCAATATTGTGATCTACATTTAGAGAATTGCTTGCAGCACTATTAGTGCTTTGATTATACGTTAATTATGAGTCCTACCGCCTTATTAAAGTAAATAAATTAAAAATCAACATCTGGTTAAGCATATACGGCCAATATTTTAAATTCATAAACAAATTATGACAGGTACAAAATATAATTGACTTGCCACTCAAAAAGTACTTCCAATCAAACAATTCAACCGGTTAAGGATCTACACTATGACGAGTCAATCTTACCTTTCCTATCCTTTATGTCGTTTCCTTTTATGTATTTAGTCATCACTTGTGTTACGAAAATACAATGACGTCACGTATATAGATTTGGATTTGAAACATCCAGCTTGTCAGTAAAACTGTTATCAGTTTTATTTGAACTCATTTTAAAATAGACAGCGAGTGTTATAACACTTACATTATCAACTTACCACGTTAGATTCATTTCATTTCGATATTTACTTTTTATCCAATCAAAATGCAGGAATTTTGTAACCGCAACACAAATCCTTTTGGATACATGATTTAGAAAAGTTCATACACATGATCTATAGACGGGAAAAATCGCCTGACCGTCGTTTTGTTAACCCGTTTTAGCCCTTTGATGAAAGACAAACGACGCTTGCGGTATTAATTTGTGTCAATGTCGTAAAAATAAAAGCTGAGCTAAGCTGGCTTTCAAACAAACGACACCAGAATTGACATCCGATGTCGCCATCGACTGAGCTACCTGGGATCGGCACCATGCTCTCCCGAAGTGGATGCCTTAATAGCGACAAGTAAACGTGAATGGAGTAATAAAGTGATACCTTGAATCCATGCATTGTATTTTCCCACATTGTTGGCTTTCCTCCGCACCCAACTACAGCTTCACATCTCACTTGTCCACGTAACCTACCTTCCACAAGCCCGCCTCTTTGTTCATGATCAACTCCAATTACCGGCTTCGTTGCGGTACCTGGGAATTATATATATATATAAAATAACTGATAAGTTGTAAAGATCCATTGTTTAAATTTGAATTAAAGAAAAAAAATATATGATCAAATGGGTAAGCTTTGCTTACGCTTTTAAAGATCACAAATTCACATGTTTGAATAAAACCTATTTTCTTACTTAGTGTATTAATATCCTTTCATTTTACAGCTTGATTAAAAAGACACAAATGCAAATGGTTTCTTTCGAATTAACATGATTTCATAGGTTCGGCTTGAACTAAATGAATAATGATTTCATTAAATAAATTATTTCCATTGGTTATCCTTTTAATTGAGATATACTATAGCATTGCTTAGCATTCAAATAGATGAAACACAATTTAATTGGCTTATCACGAAAGTTAGCTATCAAATCTCATTTCGCAGCGTTGAAATAAAAGACAGGTGTGTTATGTCACGTGAACACAGATATTCCGACTATTTAGTATTAATAACAACTATGTTTCAAATAAACACTTTTTTGAGAACAATAAATTAATGTAAATTAGAGTTGAATTGAGAAATTACGTATTTTGTAGTACAAGTCAGGAAATATGGACTAATACAAGCACTAAACATGCGAAGATTGAAAATTGTAAAAGTTATTTTGTACACAAACTGATGTTTTATCGAAAATCTTTGATATGTTTAAATTAACCGTGGAACAAAGGATAACTTTACTGTAACGGTCAGAGTGAAGAGTGTACAGGGTGGTCAGCCCTGTTCCATAGTCACACAACTCAAAACCTGTTTTTCGAAATCTTTATAGGTTTCGTCGAAAAAGGGTGCATTTGTCGGTAAACCAGGCCTGTTCTTCCTGAGGATCTTACTCTTTTATTTACAAGGAACCTTGTGAGAGATAAGAAGCTAGAAGGGGCATGGACTACAGTATATACTGACACACTTTGGAAAACAGAAAGTACATCGCCAGCTTGATCTCGATATGCTTGTTGCTAGTTTGTGAACCGACTAGTTGTGTGCATACAGTATATACAGACTGGCTCCCTATTTCAGTTATACCTTTAATCCTCAGGTCTAATAACGTTACATTTCAACCGGTGTCAAACATCATCCTATTATAGACTCCACCCTATTGAAAACACACTTAATTCGTTTGTATGTTCAAACGAATAATTATGTGTGATTTATAGAAGGAAAATATGATATCGAGTAAAGCATGAACTGTACACTATAGGCCTTCCCTATGATAGTTAAATTTCAATACAGTTGTGGCTAAATGACTGCAGAAAAAATAAGATTTCCCATTTAGCGAGTTGCATGCCCTTCATGCAACAGTCACTTAGTTCATGTCTTATCTGAGGTTTATGTTTATGTGTTTTTCATATATATGAAAAGTACCATTTAATTCTCTTCCACTTGAATTAAAAAAAAAATTAGACAAATAAGTAAATACATTATGATTTAAATAAAACAATAACAGAAACTTAAATGAAATTAAATGATTTGTATGATATGACAATGATAAGCTCCGTCTTTCACCTTACTGTTTTTCACATGATTCATGTTACAGATAATACAAGAGTATGTGCCCTGCTTTGAACAGTGCTGTGACAGATTGGATGGTACGAATTTGAGGTTTTGTCCAAACCGGTACTGGTTTATATAAATATATTAATCAATTTACTATTGCACTTTGCAAAACTGATAATGTGTATATATATATACATGTATGTAATCTTGGCTAAATGCGTATACGCATACATTTCACACGGGACACATGTCTCTAATAATGTAGCAAAATAATGATAGTTGTATTGTGAAATTGTTACATCTAATGTTATAGTGATATTATATTTTGAAGATAATACTGCGTTTATAAACTTCCCAGGCGTATCTTCGATCGTAGGTCGCTGTGCATTCATGTATACGTGTATATTTCACACTAGTAACAAGTCTTTATTAATTTAGCACATTTAAAGATAGTTTAATTGTGAAATTGTTACATTTTATGATAGTTTTATTGTTAAATTGTTACATTTTATGTTAGTTTCATTGTGAAATTGTTACATTTTATGTTTTTGTGATATTGTATTGTGAAGATAATAGTGTGTTTATTAACTACCTAGGCGTATCTTCGATAGTAGTTTGCTGTGCATTCATGTATACGTGTACACTACATACTAGACACTGTATACATGTAGCAAATGAAATGATAGTTTTATTTTGAAATTGTTACATTTAATGTTATTGTGGTATTACAATGAGCATAAATTCGATCGTATTGGTATATGTTCACACGACTGTTTTTATCCTAAGCATACAAGAAGAGCATCGATCTTTAAAATACACTTCTGTATTGATTTCAACTTATCAAATCCCCATTTAACTAACTTATATTTCTGAGTTAACCTTGATATCACTATCATTTTCTGAAACAAAATGCATCTGATTGATAAGTTAAATATATTTTCTTTAATTTGTTTTCTATGTGTTGCCTTATGTTTTAAATTGTATTATGTCTGCTGGGTTTTTGAGGCTGGAGGCGCCAATTATTGACAGCAATTTGAACCGGTATCCTTGCGCCAGGCATTTTGCGAAGATTTATTTTCCTCAATAGGCTGTGACCTTGGTGCTTGGCGCGCGACTATTGGCTTGTTTCATGAATGCACACACGGCTGCAGTTTAGATGGCTTCTTTACGGTTAATCCTTTACAGGAATTTTTCGAACTTTCTCATCAGACTTTGACATTTTTATATCTACTCATTGTATCTATTAACATATACTGCTATACCCAGGTCCTTACATGGATGCATGTTTTGCTATTGCTTTTTCTGTGGTGATGTCGAAACCAATCCAGGTCCTCAGCTAGATTTGATAGGTGTATTTCAATAATGTTATTAAACATACGTAGTATTCGCAACAAAATTGATTTTATATCAGAGCATTTTTCGGATTTCGAAAAGACATATTTTACAGAAACACATCTTGATGCAAATATTCAACATAAAAATCTCGAGATCGAATCGCACGACAGTACTATGTATAGAAGGTAAAATCAGATCTTGAACTAAACTCTGTCCAATGTGTATGAGTTTAAATCAAATACAGATCACCTAACTTCCTCTTATGTACTGTACTGTATATTTACCTCCTGGAACATGTATAGCTTTTTGGGATACATTTACCATTAGTCTTGAGAGAGCTTTCGAATCATGTTCATATATAATTATTGTTGAGCATTTTGATCAAAACTAACTAAACCAAAGTGAACGTCATTTAAATCATATTATTTCACTCATCAACCTAAGTAATGTTATTAAGACCCTTACTCGTATTTCTAACAATTCAGCAACACTAATTGATCCAATATTAGTTTCGAATTCAATACGTGTCACAAACTCTGATAGGGGTTAATTTGGTATTATATGAATCTCAAAACCTTAATAACCATGAACATTCGCACATATATTTAACAGATCAGAAAGATGTTAAAGATATTCATTAAGTGGTGGCTTAATCTGCATGCCATAAGATAACAATAAATAGCTATCATAAAGATGACTCTACCCGTCCTTTCTATTCCAGCTGCGGTCGCGGCAATTCGGTCATGGTGGAGAGCCCTTGGGCAAGGCACATTTTCTAGCCTAGTACTGGTTTGTTTACCCAGGGATGATGAATAATTAAATGTTATTGCGCGCTAAATGACCTTAGCTGTCGATGCGCCATAAAACAATATACATTCATTCATTCATTCTATTCCAGCTGACATATATATATATATCAATTTCTTTTCAAATTTTTTTTCTTTAACATTAAAATACATTCTATATATCAATTGATAGTTATTTGTGAAACTTTTCAAATGATATTCCAGAAAAAGAAACTTCATTAATATTTAAATTCAACACTATTATTGATAACATATTTTCCATCAGAATTTCTTTCCAGCTTATTACTTTGTTCTATGTGTAGATGTCCGTCTGTTGTTATTCTTGTGGTTCTTTTGTTTTTCTTTTTTTATTTATTTACCAATAAATCATTTTAAGCATTTTCGTTAAAGATATTTCAAAACTGGAACGGAATCTATGTCTACAAAAACAAAAAAGCTAAAACATAAAATGCTATTGTAATATTGAAGACATAACACATTTGTAATCTAAATGTCTAGAGAATGGCATTTCCTTAGTTGAGAGAACTTGTGGCCAGACCATTTTGCCTTTATATAAATGTTAAATTATGTACACAAATGTATGTTTGTGATAATATAAGTTATTTTGGTTTTAAAATATGTTGAAACTAAAACCTCACTTAAATGATGGGTATCTTGTTTTTTTCATGTGAAAGGTATAGAAGTGTTTAAAAAAGGAACATGACAAATAAATTACTTTTAACTGTAAAAACAGTTTCAAATGTTGTATTTCCAAACGTAATTGCATAAGTTCCCGCGTAACTGCATTTAACCCATGAAAATTCGAGTTTAAACGTCGTTGATCCGGACACGGTTTCTACGACCAGAGTAATGTTGTCGTCTGAAGCTATTGGTAATCGACCTCCGTTTGCCTGGAAATATAAAGAGAGGTATTGCACGACAATATTAACCTGACTCTGTGCAGGGATATATATTGATATGCAAAGCCGACATGTTTTCTTCACAATTTACCAATTCCTACCATTTACATTCGATTTCAAATAATGACCTGTCTTGTCCGGAACCATCTACCAAAGCCTACACTTTTCTGATGTACATATATGCAATGTCATACACAGTTCAAACATTAGGTCCCTTTCAAATCTTACACAATTTAAATGTGCAATTATGCACCACATTGTTTCAAAAGTTCATCTTCTGCGAATCACGAGTCTAACTTACTTTCTTTATCATATTACTATCAAACCAAATAAAATGCAATTCCGTATCATTCTGTTGTATGAAATGCATTCAGATAAATTCTTTGTCATATGCATTACTTTTAAAATGTCAGTCCTAGTACATGCGGGTAAGTTGTTTTTCAACAAACACTTTACCTTAGGGTTCTACCTACGATGTTGATACAGTATTCTTGACGCTTCTGTATTACATATGACGTTTCCATAGTTGATGTTGTTGGGGGGAAGGGGTTAGCTGGAATTGTTTTTAAGGGTTGAGAGTGGATGTGTTACGTAATTTTGGAAATAGGGGTTCTAATTGGTTCATCATTGTATGTCTTTTTGATAGTTACCAATATGGTTTAATTAGTAACCATCTATACATAAAGTATTATTATTATTATCATAATTATTATAATTATTATTATTATCATAATTATTATAATTATTATTACTATCATAATTATTATAATTATTATATTAAGTGCAAAGAGAAGCAATTCTGGTTGACATTGGGAGAAACTAAGTGTCAGACCGTGTCTCAACTGTTAACTAATTGGAATTCTAGTAGTTTATTGTAGATATTTCTGTTGATTTTTACGTTGTTTTAAGACGCTTTCAATAATATTTTAGATTAAGTTACAAGTACTTATGGTCTATATATCCGGACACAAGCGATTCAGTCGTAATGCCCCGATCGGGGATCGCACACAAGACCTCCCGCACCCGAGATGGAGAGTCTATCGCTAAAGCGTCGCAGAAGGTTGTGGTATATATATTATTGCATGAAAACATACTCACAAATAATAGTAGTTCGTTGCCACTGGTCAACATCACATTAAAACCAACATGAATACAACACAATGCTAGTTTGTGTCTAGAGAATGTATCCAGATAGTTAGTGGTGTGTATCTATATATTTAAACTAGGAGATCGTGTACGTAGGGTTTCAAAACGAATAGAGATCGAACAAGTAAAGAGGTTATGTATATATGCAAAGGTACATACCACTATATCGTTTATCGAGATGTCCTTTTCCAAATCAACTGCATCACCAACTGCATCATGTTCATTGCAAGTTAATTTGCGTAGTATTTCAATTCGAATAGAGATCAAACTAGTAAAGAAGTTATGTATATATGTTCCATCATGGTATCAATTAGATGGATATTGAGTTCGAATATTTAATATTTATATATGCAAAAATACATACCACTATATAATCTATCGAAACGTCAATTACTAAATCACCAACTGACGTCTTTCCTCGAAACACTACGGTCCCATTGACCTTGTTTAGATTGTTGCATGTGATATGTCCGTCTTTTCCTACATATATCTCTCTTTTGCACGGACATAGTTGTGTTTCAGCTGTAATGAAGGTAATATTTATTAATTAATTGGTTTTATAAGTCGTGTTCAACAATTGTTCAGTCATATCGAGGTGGCCAGTTCATATATACATGTGCTTTCTGTCCATTTTCCCATCCTACTCGACACACCTGTTTTTCTTAGTAAAGGCTGCCTTTCCAAATAGACTAATAGTTCAGTGCTGGAAGACGAATGATGCTTGTCAAAGCAAGTTTTGTCAAACGTCGAATAAAATGTTGACCGAACGTTGAAGCTTGTAGGTCGACATCCACGGTGAATGCCCCTTCTCAAAAAACGATTGAATGAAGCCTAATTATGTAACACTTTTTTTAAAGTGTTTACGGTCGACATCCGCTGAAAATTGTCCCATCTCAAAAGTCAATTGAACTGGTTCGCAATGAATTCCAAGTATATAACACTTTGTTTACGCTCGTTTGGTCAGCATCTGCTGAAAGTTGCCCAAACCCAATAGTCGGTTAAACTTGTTCTCAATGGAGCCCGATTGATTATGGCATTTATTAACGTTATACTATTGACATTTGGTTAAATGAGCGTCGTCAAAAGAGTCGACTTGATTGATTCGCTATTGAGTCCGCCTAAAGAACATGACGATTTAATGAATACTTACGGTTGACCCGTACGTTTACACGGTATGTTTCGTTAACAGTATTATTTGAAACGGTTACAAAATACGTTCCAATGTTGCTGCAGTTAACTTGTTGTATTTCAATGTTCACATATATTTCAGTCGAATTCCTTCTAATGGTAAACTCAATTCCTTTCAATGTTACGTCCTGGAAGTAAAGAGACAACGGTAAATTGATTTGGACGGATATTTAATGACTATTAAATGCATTAAGTTGGTTATGAAGAAGACAGTGCGTGTTTGTATGTATGGTGTAACGCCCGCTATCAACACGTTACATATATATCACGGCATACATTGGCTATGTTATGATCACTACTGGTTCATTTATGCGGACACCAGTGAGTCAATTTAAGTGATTAATATCTCGTCAGATCTAAGCAAATTAATATGTTGGTGTGTGTTCAGTATTAAATTGACTGTTAACTCTATACAATGGGCTAGCTGACCAACGTTAAATTTTCCCTTTATTGTTTACGGACTAACTAAGGGGGGTCTTTCCTTTCTTTTTATGGAGGGGGTGTATTTGTTTTCCTCAATAAAAAACATGGAATGATTCCTTGATACGAATCGAATTCTTGGGGTTTTACACTGTTTTGATGTTTCAGCAAATAACCGCCCTAACTCGTGCACGGCGGATTCGAGAATAAGTTGCCGATCAAAGGTTACATATTCAAATGCCTAGATTAATAACTACACGGTGGAATCCTTAATATAGAATGAGTGTAGTGGAACAGAATTATTCTATTCTGTTCTATGGAACAAATGTCTATACGGCTATTGGGACA
>JAUELF010284577.1:0-10289 GCA_031471495.1 Clinocardium nuttallii | reverse complement strand
AAAAAGAGTCTATATGAGGGAAAGGGTTAAAAGAGAAGATTGATATATACCTTCCAAGTGGCAAACAAGAGACCGGAGGGTAAAGAATACAACTTTACCATGTCATCCTCTCCTACTGGTTTCGTTGTCTTAATCCATCTATTCCAGTCCAAGTCCAGTGTTAATAGTAGAGATCTCTGGTAGGGGCTGTAACAGAAGTCACAATAGATGATTGTAGGAATAAATAAGGAGGAGTAAACAGGGTTGGTCCTATAACACCTGTTCTCATCAAAAGCTTGATTGATCACTTGGTGTTTTATGCCGCTTTCAACAATTATTCAGCTATATCACAGCATTTCCTGGGTACGCTACCAGTACAGTACTACTGGTCCATTTATACTGACATCAGAAAGCCAGTCTTAATGCTAACCCTGCAACCCTGAGCGCCAAGGAAAGGGCAGCCATTGACCCGACCGGGGATCGAACCAGTGACCTCCCACACAGAATATAAGGAGTAGTAGAAAGGTCTTCATTCAAGGATATCTCAGTAAGCACTCATTAAAAGAATTGTCTCACTGAAGAATATTTCACATCCCCTTATCCGTATAAATGTATTACAGTTAATAACATCATGAAATTGATTGCTATAGACAGGGTATAGCTAAGCAAAGGTGGTCTTTAGCACAGGTTAAACTGTAAATAAAAGAGCTATGTCTGACAATTATGGTTCTTGTTGCAACTGCAAGCAATTAATCTTTTCCCATTTATAAATGTGTTTTGATGCATATGCAACAGACAACTTTTGAAAACATTGTGGCAAATGGAGAAATTATGTTTTCATTTGCCTACTTTCTTCAACTCTGCCTAATAATCGTATTTTCACTTATAGAGATATTCAACATTATCTTCTAGATGTAACCAAAGTCGTCTGCTGCCGATGTGTTGCATGTGGGAAAGGATTTAGACTTTAAGAACCTCTGCATATGTGAAGTTTCACAACTACCTTATTAACCTGCAGACGCATTTTGACACAAAAGCAGCAGACAACTTTTGAAAACATTGTGGATAAAGGTGAAATTGCTCATGGTTAGCCCCTTTGGCCACAATGTTTTCATTTTTATTTAACAATTAAGCTATCTTTTATGGAGACTTTTTAGGTTTTTGTAACCATGTTTTCGAAGTCCTTTGCTGCAGATTTGTTGTATTTTGGAAAGGGTTAAATATACACTATCCAAAAATCAGAATTGCATTTTTATAAAACAGAGTTGAAATTATTGTGGCAAAATGAGAAATTGACGTCAAATTTTTTAAATGTATTTTTTATAATTTAAAACAGTTGAAGACATATTATGAGAAATGGAGAAATTGCTCATTTTGAGCAGTCCCCATTTTGCCACAATGTTTTTAAAACTCATCTGCTACTTAACCCTTTCCCTCATACAGATGCTTTCTGACGCCTCTGCAGCAGACAGCTCTAAAATGAGCAATTTCTTCTTTTGCCACAATGTTTTCCACTTTTAGTGATAAAATATGCAAAAAGTCGTCTGCTGCAGAATTGTCGTATGAGGGAAAGGGATAGGCATCTGAAATCATCTGCAAAGTGTTATAATACCTGTTTGGAACGGGGGTTCCAGGTGACACAAAAAACAATGGATTGACTGCATAGACTTTTAATTGTTTCATTGACTTCAAATCTGGAGGATCCAGGTCATACCATCGAACACACGTTGACATGGCATGATAAAACGTGTCTCTACTCATCAGTACATGGTCGTTGTCATAGCGATCAATAAAACAGAGTTGATAGTACACACCTCCCGATCTAAAAATAGACGAATTAACCAGTTCCATGATACAAATACTTTCCCACATATAGTAACGAGATGACAAACTGTCACAATATACGCCCATTAGCGAGGCATTAAAAGGAACGACTAAAGTGATGCACACCAATATCTGATGATCTTGTTCAACAAGTTTCATGAAGATCGGATGAAAACTTTGATAAAGAGAGCGGACAAGACTAATGACGTAGCTGGTTATTGAACTTGGCCAAGACACTATGACCATTAGCGAGGCATTACTCAGAAACGACTAAAGTGATTCACATCAATATCTGATGAACTTATTCAACAAGTTTTGTGAAGATCTGATGAAAACTGTTCGACCTAGAGAACAGACAAGGCTAATTTTAGCAATTTCAGATAATTCAACGGCCATAACCCAAAAGTACCTTGCATGACTTGGCTGAGACACTATGTCAACAAACATGTTCAGCAAGTTTTGTGAATATCTGATGAAAACTCTTCAACTTAGAGAATGGACAAGTCTAATATTGGCAATTTTGGATAATTCAAGGGCCGTAACCCAAAAGTTCCTTTCGAGATTTGGCTGGTTATTGAACTTGGCCGAGACATTATGCCATCACACAGTCATGATCAAAAAGTTTTGTGAAGATCGGATGATTCTGTTCGACAAAGTGTGCGGACAAGCCTTATTTCTAAAGTTTTGGATAATTCAAGGGCTTTGACTCTAAATTGCCTAGCACAAACTTTGCCGAGATATAATGCCATGTTCATCAAGTTTCTTGAAGATCGGACTAAGAGAGAGCACAATGTTTGGACGTCTCACACCGATCGCCACATGTGTTCCAATAATACGTCCTACAACTCTTTAATCAAAATAACCTTTTTTTTATGCCACAATATTTTTAACCCTTTTAAACCCTGAAGCGGTTTGAACATTAAAGGAACAGATCAGGAGTCAGCCAAATACCTAACAATTTCTTAAACTTGAACCTTACTTGAGTGCCTTCTCTGTATCCCGGGGAAGACCTGTAAAGGGACTGATCTTGGACAGATACTGCATCATTCTTTTGTTTCTTCTTTCCTTGCATCTAACAGAAAAATGATAAAATGGTTTGTGAGAGTTAGTATGCAGTCTACTCACTTATTTTGACACAGTCAGCTTGAGCTATTATAGCACACATAATGCTATAACTTACATATATCCAGAGATCAACAAAATGCCATTATGATGTCATAGCCCTTTCCCACATACAACATATCTGCAGCAGATGATTTAGGAAATATCACATCAATAATATGAAAACTCTATAAAAAAAAATAAGAAAATTATTGAATCAGATTGATAACATGGTTGCAAAAGCTGAAATTGTTTATTTATGAGCAATTTTTCCTTTTGCCATAATGATTTCAAAAGTGGTCTGCTGCAGAGGTGTCAGAAAGTATCTGTATGTGGGAGAGGGTTAAGTTGTCTGCATTAGAAAGTGGTCAGTAATTGTACCGTTTACTTATATTGTACTTATTTTCCCATCAATTGCGAAACAAGGTTTAAGCTCATATTAATTAATAACGCATGATGTCTGTTTCCTGGAGACATAACAGTTCTAGCCGTTTGCGCGGAAATATCCCAGAGACAGAACACGCTCATCACAGGATTCATTCCAAGGACCTTTAGTATGAAAGGCAGACACTCTACCACTGGACCACTGTCTACCATATTGTACTGTTTACTGACTTTGATCAATTACCATCAGAATTCTTACCAAGGATTCTCATTGGAATAAAGATAGACCTAAGCTGTCTAGGTTGACAATTCACATCTACAGTCTTAACCCTTTCCCTCATGTGGACGCTTTCTGACGCCGCTGCAGCAGACAGCTTTTTGAAAACATAATAACAAAAGAAGAAATTGCTCAAAACGAGCAAATTCTTCTTTTTCCACAATGTTTTCCACTTTTAGCCAGTAACTTTGAATGCCAAAAAGACTTGAATAAATATTGTTCGTAGATGTGAGTCAATAATTTACTTACTGTTTAATACATAAGGCTTTATAGTTCACTGTTCGTCCGTCAGTTTGTCCAGCTTTTGATCCAACTTTCCCATAACGTTCATAAATGTTTGTCCATAGTAAACTGCAATGTACAAAGGGTAGTTACTGAAGGTCCAAAAGAATGTTGATGTTAAAAGAAATGAGAAATACACAGAATTACTTTAACCCCTTTCCTACATACAACAAATTCACATCAGACTACTTTGAAAACATTAGTAAAAAAATAAACAAGAGCTTTACGCAAGACAGCATGCTTGACTATTTGGCCATTTGATAATATAGACAACAGTTGTTACTGAGATAGTGACTTGATAGAATAGAACTATAAATCAAGTTGGATAAGTCTTGTTTGAATATCATCTGCTGTTTGTGAGAAAGGCCTTGCATGCAAAAAATGTAGCCAAATTTCTAAAAAACAAGTCAAACAAGGGCCATAATTTGTACTAAACTCAAACAAAAGTTATCTAACTTGAATGTCTGACACCCCTGAAGACATGAATGAAGTTTCAAGTCAATATTGTAAATGGTTACTGAGATATATCCATGACAGTACGTTGCATTCAAAACTTTAACTAGAATTTCTAAGTAAAAAAGGGCCATTATGTGCATCAAATGCTGGAAACTCAATTGTTTATATAGATGTGTGTGATGGTTGAGAAGGGTTGTATAAAGTTTCAATGCAATGTATCCAGTAGTTACTAAGGGTATGGACTGTATTAATGCCATGGCACACACAACTTTAACCAGAATTTCTAAGTAAAAAACGGGCTATAACTTGCAGTAAATGCAGGATAGAGTTATCTTACTTGATAATATACATACGTTAGGTGTGATGGTTGGGAAGTGTTGTATTAATTAAGTTTCAATGCAATGCATCAAGTAAATACAGAGATATGGACTCTTAATGTAGCTGCACTTTAACCAAAATTTCTAAGACCGAAAAGGAGCATAATTGTGTCAAAATCTGATATAGAGTTATGGGACTTGTCCTGCAAGGTCATTTGATGATGTCGAATAAGTGTGTGAAGTTTCAAAGCAGTAGCATCCTTGGTTTTTGAGAAAAAGTCTTGCATGCCAAACTTTTTCCAAAATTGCAACGCCAACGCAAGTGACTGAAATAGCTGTCATATTCTTTGAATAGTCAAGCTAAAAATCATAATCTGGCTAGTGAAACTAAGTGAGAAAAGGAGAATGAAGATCAAAGGTTACTAAAATGAGAGCAATAAAACGTTTTACTAACTTCATAAAATACTTTTTGTATTTTACACACTTGTTTATGAATCACTGTTTGATATGACAAATATGATACAAACAGAATTTTATATCATATATATGGTACAAAGAGAATTTTAAATCATATACAGGTATATGACTTAACAACTCACTTGTCTGTTGCTAATGGTAGCCATCTCTTGCATATACCTGCAGCAATAAGTAGTTGTCCAGGATTAAAATAACTGAAGATCTCAAGCAGCAGTTCGTCTGGTAAACTAAAAAATAAAAAGAAATTTGAGCCACATCACACAAAAACAGTGATTGATACAGTTTCTTACACCATAAATCCCAACCACATTCTTTCCAAGCAACAGGCTGCTTTTCCACATAGACTGTTAGCCCATGGCTGGAAGACAAATGATGCTTGTCACAGTGAATTTTGTCAAATGTCGGAAAGAATGTTGACCAAGCTGGGGCTTCGAACTCACAACCCCTGGATTGACAGCCTGCAATGCTACAGACTGAGCAACCCAGGAAGATATCCTTGTAAATCTATTCCATGAAGTTGTATAAATAACCTGGAGCTAAGAAATGCACTTCTGGCATCCTGGTTTTCCTCTTTAGAGTCAAATCAATTCAGACCTCTATGTATCATTTGTACTACTATGATAGGTGGTCATTTACATTTATCATTTTACCCTTTCCTATATACAATAAATATGTAGCAGATAACTTTGAAAATACATAAAGTAAAAATTATGGAAACTCTCTATAACTTACAGTTGATAGTTTAACCCTTTCCCTCATATAGACGCTTTCTGACGCCTCTGCAGCAGACGGCTTTTTGAAAACATAGTGACAAAAGAAGAAATTGCATAAAACGCAGAATTGTCGTATGAGGGAAAGGGTTAAAAAGAAAAGTTATCTTCCCCAGATCTATTTCTCTGATGGTAGTGCCAAGGTGCCATAGACCAACCACAATCAACAACATTAGCTATCCTGTGTAATGGCCTGTGCCTTTGTATTTAAAGAACAATGCAATTGAAATTGATCTTTATCAAATGGTGTGAACATGTTGTTTAACGTAATCAAAGTCCTGAGTATTTTAGATCCTGGGACACAGTCCCTGCAAGCTGAAAAAAGCTTACTGGTTAATGCTGGCCTTCCCAACAATTTTTGTGGGTGGTTTTCTCTTGCTTGTGAGATATGTTGCCCTTGATCTTGCACTAGAGGTGAACATAACAGGAACTTCATTGTTACTTTTGTTCCTGTATAGAAATATATTTGAGAGTGATGAAAAGGGATCTATCCACAGGTGCCTGAATATATATGCAAATTATCCTTATTAATGATAGTTTAGTGTCAATAAATGTTCTAAATATAGAATAATTAACAAAGATAAATTGTGCTATTCCGAGTAACAATATTTTGCAAATTTTACAACATTTCTGACACCCTTGGACTATCAGAAGTCTGGGTAAGGTGTGTTTTTCATGTTGCCACCAAACAACAAATCTGCAGCAGACAACTTTGAAAACATCTATTCAAAAATATGAAAAAATGTCTGTAAATGAAAGTATTATAATTGAATAGAATTGAAAAACATTGTTGCTGAAGTAGAAATTGCACATTATGAGAAATTTCTTCTTTTGTAATATTGATTAAAGATTTCAAAAAGTTGTCAGTATGTGGTATAGAATGATCTCATGTTTGACCATATAATCAACATAACTCTAGAAAAGGGAGTTTTGAAAGTTCTAAAATCCTTATTTTAACCTTTAACCCTATGTTGTGGGTACTCAAAAGAATCATCTCATTGAGACAATTCTTTTGAGTACCCACATCATATGATTTGGTTGGATGACAAGAGAGATATTGTGGCCTCTGCAACTTACGCGTCAACTGCAGACGACTTTTGAAACATCGTGAAAATAAGTTGTTTGTTTCAGGTCCGTTGTAATGAGGAAAAGGCTTACATTTAATGAAAATTAAAAAGTTTCACTAAACCATATTAATTTAACTCTTTGCACCTTCATATGTGAGGATCAGGTCAATATATTCGAGCAATACAAACTTTTTTTTTAGAGGCTATCATCTTTGTTGGTTGTATCATAATGATGGGTTTATATTGCAAATCTGAGGGAAACCTGAAACCATGTTGTCCACTACAAATGACCACAAATAACCATCAATATGCCATCTAAAATTACCTTGTAGTGACCAAGGCTACAATTAGTATGCCAATTTGATCAGGTAAATTACCAGTTCAATCACAATTAACCCATACCTACTAGCCGACGCGTTTTAATGCATCTGTAGCACACAACTTTTAAAAACATTGTCGCAAAAGGAGTATTAATGCATATAATGAGCAATTTCTTCTTTTGCTGCAATGTGTTAAATCATTTTTATTCTTTAACCTTTACCCTCATATGACAATTCTGCAGCAGACGACTGAACATATTTTGTCAAAAAATGGAACATCTCTATAATTAAATGGATTTATATAACTAGCTATGACTAAAAGTGGAAAACATTGTGGCAAAAGGAGAAATTGCACGTTGTTGTGCAATTTCTTCTTTTGTTACTATGTTTTCAAAAAGCTGTCTGCTGCAGAGGTGTCAGAAAGAGTCCATATGAGGGAAAGGGTTAAAGAGCTTTTCCATATTTTTGACAACTTTTTTTCAGAGAAGTCTGCTGCAGATTTGTTGTATGTGGGAAAGGGTTAATGGATGGGAGTTTACCCAAGTGTAACCCCGGTAATTATATATTTACACCCACTCGGGTATTCTAAGTATTGTAAATACAATAGGAGCCATGCATGAAACAATGAAATAAGTCTTAACCCTTTCCAACATAAAACAAAACTGCAGCTTAATTGGTGATGACTATGAAAACATTCCCGGAAATAAAACTCGGAAAATTTCTCGAAAACTCCCTTTAAAGGATAAAGTACAATAATTGCATGAGCAATATTAAGTTGTAGACATGGTAACAAAATAAGAAATTGCTCGTTTTGAGCAATTACTTCTTTTGTCACCATGTTTTCAAAAATCCGTCTGCTGAAGAGGCATCAGAAAGCATCTATTTGAGGAAAAGATTAATTCAAACAAATTCAATTTTCATAGATTAAGACCAGTTTAACAATTCACTGTTTTCTAATTGACCATCGAAAACACTTTAAAACTTTACTTATCACAGCGTAAGATTTCTTTGTTTCCCACAATGTTTTAATTTTTTGTTTCCAAATCAAAATATTATTAACCCTTTCCCTCATATAGATGTGCTTTCTGACATCTCTGCAGCAGACGGATTTTAGAAAACATGGTGACAAAAAACCCCAGCAATTTCTCCTTTTACAACAATGTTTTCCACTTTAAGTCATAGTTTATCCATTCAATTATAGAGATTTTCTATTTTCTGACAAAATATGTTCAAAGTCGTCTGCTGCAGAATTGTCTTGAGCCTGTCTATATTTGTAAAAGGTATAGCATGACATTTCAAGCATCATTTATAATACTTCTGTCTTCAAGAATGCACACAAGTTGAAAGAACCTAAATATAATCCCCTCCCATATGCAGATACTTTTTTATGCATCTAAATTAGATGATTTCTGAAAACATTGTGGCAAAAAAAGAAGTTAATATATTTATTTTCATTTTTTTTTGCTGCAGATTTGTTGTATGTAGGAAAGGGGTAAGTATATAGGCCTCTGCTATAGAGGAATTCATCACTTTGCATTGTTAATCAATATGCCAGTCTCAGGACTAGATAAGTAGGAGTAAATAGATCGTTCCTACATGATATCTCTCTAAGCACTAATTAAAACCTATGTTGTTGGTACTCAAAAGCATCCTCTCAGTGACACGATTCTTTTGAGTACCCACAACATAGGTTTTGGAGGTCAAATAAGGAATTAAGAGCATGAAAAACGCTTCTTATCTAGAGCTCTGATAATTATGCCCTATCAATTATAGTCCTAACATTGGTAAGCATAGCAGTGGTACATGGGGAATTTCATGAGTCATCATATTTTTATGGCCAAATCCATATTTCTAATAAATCCTTTCCCACATGATGCAATTTAAGCCCATTCCAACATTAACCCTTTCCCTTATACGACAATTCAGCAGCAGACGACTTTGAATATATTTTGTCAAAAATTGGAAAATCTCTATAACTGGATGGGAAAATCTCTATAACTGGATGGATAACCCATGACTAAATGTGGAAAACATTGTGTCAAAACAAGAAATTGCACGGTTTGTGCAATTTCTTCTTTTGTCACTATGCTTTCAAAAAGCCGACTGCTTCAGAGGCGTCCGAAAGCGTCTATATGAGGGAAAGGGTTGAAGGCCCATTTTGACTCATCTGCACCCGAAGAATTCCGAAAACATAGTGGCAAAAGGAGAAATTGCTCATACTTGTGAGTAATTTCCCCTTTTGCCACTATGTTTTGTGTTTAATACGGTTTAATAATGTTTCTTTCTTTGATACATAATTTCAATATTGCATGCTACCTAGTTATATATAAAGTTGTCCGTTTCTGAATTTGTATTTTCAATATTTTTGTAAATTTATAAATTATATAAACATTTTTAGGTCGTCTGTCCTAAATGTGTTGTTTGCGATGAAAGGTTAACTTATAATCTAGTTGTACATATTTTTGTGGGAAAACCAGAGAAGTTTTGAAATACAAACTGGTTATTTGTATATATATAGTCACAGATGACAAATGCATTTTATCTATTCATTGAATCATTGTTGCATTTTGACATCAGAATGTGAGTCAGCAAGGGAAATGATGTAAACTTATTATTTTTGAAAACGAAAATTTAATGATCTGTGACTCGATCCATGCTTGTGATTTTTCTGTACTGATTCTATTTAGTTTAACCCTTTTTTTCACACGACAATTGTGAAGCAGATGACTTTTTGAACATATTTTGTCCATAAATAGAAAATCTCTATAATTTAATAGATAACCTGACTTGGACAACATATTGGAAAATGGAGATATTGCTCGTCTCGAGCAATTTCTTCTTTTGTCACTATATTTTCGAAAAGCCGTCTGCTGAAGAGGCTTTAGAAAGCGTCTATATGTGGGAAAGGGTTAAACTTATTTATTTTATATTGATTACGAAACAAGCTTTCAGCTTATATTAATCATGCTCAATGTCTGCAATGGCCCTGGATCGCTCACCTGAGTGTTAACAAGATATTCCTTAAATTTGACCTA
>JAUELF010284566.1:0-10290 GCA_031471495.1 Clinocardium nuttallii | reverse complement strand
CATTCTGCACTATAGGAGGTGGGTGGGTGGGGTAATGACTTGGTGTATTTTTTGGAACAGCGTTATCAATTTAACCCCGTTAATAGCGCTGTGCAAGACCATGGCTCCCAAGTACAGCGTTGTAAAGGGTCTCCAGTGTATTTTCAAGATGTCTTCCTTGATATTATTAAAAGTGCCTGTAGTAGATTTCTTTTATGTCGGTAAGGGTTAAAAAAAAGTTTAAAAGCCATATTCCAGTACAAGTAATATAATGGATATCATCAGTGGTATTATCTCCGGTTCAAGGTTTTCCAAATCTAGGTTTAAGATTAGCAATTTTAAAATTTCCTCTTTATTTCCATGTCAATTAACAAGATTCAACCCTCAATTGTCACACATTCTTCCATTTTTACAGGAAGAACACACTTTATCAGAGTTACTTTTCAGCTGAAGACCATTCCATCTGCGGGTGTTTATGGTATGCTTTGTCCTCAACATAGTTTAGTCAGGCCATTTCAGACATTTTCACACATCAATATGGAATCACTTTTAATGGTATATTGAAACCAGAACCCGATTACTTCCCATATTATGGGTATATAATTGTTTCCTTCATACAAAAAACCTGCAGCATACTACTTTGATAACATTTAAGCAAAAATATAAAAATATGTTCCAATGAAAGAATGGTTATTGAATAGATTTAAAAACAGCGCAGCGGAATTTCTTCTTTTGCAACACTGTTTTCAAAATTCGTCTGCTGCAGAGGCGTCAAAAAGAACATTTATACTGTAGATAATTTACACACCTGTCTTAGAAGAGCTAACTGCAACGCCAAATGAAAGAGTGAGAGATAGTCACTGGGGTCTAACACATGTGCTCTGTAACATAAAACAGTCAAATAACTAGCTAAGGATAATATACATTAGGACAATTGCAGCTAATGAAGACCCAGATCAACCTCAGCATCTGTGAAGCCTGATCTGGATATTCATTGATTTGCCTAATTGTCACAGAAGCTTTCAAATTTTAACCCTTTCCCTCTTGCAGAAGACTTTTCAAAACATTGCAGCAAAATAAGAATTTGATCATTATGAATATGAGCAATTTCTCCATTTGCAACACTGTTTTCAACTCTATTTGATATTTATTTCATACAGAGAGATTCTCCATATCTTTGCCATTTGTTTTCATAGTTGTGTGTAACATATTTATTGACTGTGCAGTAGTTTATAGATTCTGACCAACAGACTGTTGGCAACAGTATACATTTGTAGCATCAGATCATAGTATGGTTACAAAGACAGATCTTTATCTACATTTGACATTACGACTCAATGGTCCCTGTTTCTTGAGAATGGGTTTTTCCTTTCCCACATACAACAAATATGCAGCAGACGAATTTGGAAACATCTAAACAAGAATTGAGAAATTCTGTTTAGAGGAAAAGTGTTATCTTTTAATAATGTTGAAAACATTGTGGCAAAATGAGAAATTGCTCATTATGAGCAATTTCTTCTTTTGCCACAGTGTTTTGAATTCAAAAGGTTGTCTGCTGCAGGTGTCAAAAAGGGTCTTCATGCGGAAAAGGGTTAACTGTTCAATACAAATAAGAATCATCCAATGGTGTTCATTACATCACCATAAGAAGTCATTCATAACAAGATGCGAAAAGGGACAAGTTGGCTTTTGAGAATAACATTGGTTCAGATCAGCCTTTGCATCTGCTCCGTGTTGTCAGAATCAACATAAGTCAACATGATCTTCAAGTAAAATGTGAACAACACAGACCATGATCAGACTGTATGGATGCTATCGCCTATATAATATAATGAATTTCGAAAAACTGGAATCAATTCATCCACTTTGTTATAAAGTTCTGGCCTTTGTTATAAAAAGTCCCATTATAATGATGAATATGATGAAGTTATGAGTCAAAAAAGGTTCAACTTCATCTTATCTTAAACACAAATTTCAATTTGTGGGCAAAGGAAAAATTGTACCATCTTGTTATTTTGGAATGTATTGCAGGGGCATCTGTAGTCATATGAAAAGCAGTAAGGGGTAAAGATAAGTAATTCTAGTACTTACTTTTGGAATGATTTTAATGCTTTACAATGTAAATCCTGCCTGTCTGCCTTCAGTTTCATTTCCATTGCTTTTAGACTATACCCGATACCCAAGGCCACATATGCCCTAGATGCCATGGGGTGTTCATCTCCGGGCTCCAGGGCTAACTTTGAAAACTTTATTCCTTCATCATACTAAAACAAAACAATGAGAAGTGAGTGTGCTTCCTTTAACCTTCAGCAGATGACTTTAAAAACATCTAGGCATCAAACTGGAAAAGTAAAGTAAAGAGTAAGCCTATTAAAAATATTTGTGGCAAAAGCATTTATCGCTGAAGATGTAACACTAACAATTAACCAGTTGTTGCATCCAAGCTGTCTAAAACAGGAGGATATTCTGCATGTCAGAAACATCAAGGATAAAAAGAAAACACTGATTGTTTTTATCACATTTCATGGATGCATTCATTTCAATTTGGTAAAGTTTGATATACAGATACACAGAGGGACACGTGGACACGTTTGACGATAAAGAAGAGATTCATAAGGTTGCCCCTGTCATGTGATTGTCTTGAAATTATATAATAGATCACAATATTGAGTTTGGATTCAGTGCAATAATCAGAGACACAGAGTGACACATGGACAGATCTGACGATAAAGAAGTGATCCATAAGATTGCTGCTGTCTTAAGATTATGACATACCATTTAAATCGACAAGTTTCAGCCCTCAACTTTCTAAGAGTTTCTCATGTAGAACACCCTATATCATTGAAAAGAGTTACCTCTAAGGTCTAAATCAATCCAATGAAAATGGGGGGGGTCATGAATTATACAAGAAAGAATTCACCCGGTGAAAATGGTAACCATTCTTTTGGACCAAATCCGGCACTGATGAAACAAACTAGGTCAAAATATTAAAAATTATGAAACCAATCATTTCCAGGGCATACTATAGACATTTACAATGAAGTTAAGCTCAATGTCATATATACAATACATTCTTGTGATGGTATACCCTCATTTCTAAACAAACAAAGGTTTTTTAGGGACTATTTGACTGTAGATCAGCATGACTGCGGATGTACTGGCATATATTTGACCTCAGGAAATCTGTAGTCAATACCTTATGTAAGTTTTCATAGCAGATTTTGGCAGCTTGTAGAAGTGGTATCACATGTTTGGGTCGTAATCTGTTACATTCCTGTAGTACAGGCAGGGCTCTTTCATACTGAAATAAAATAATAAAACTAATTAACCCTTTCCCTCATACAGCAAATCTGCAACAGACGACCTTGAAAACATTTAGAGAAAAAAATAAGGAAAATCTATATAATTGGAAGTTTTATTACTGAAATGAGTTGAAAAGATTATGGCAGACAACTATGAAAAAAAAATTCAAAGCAAAATTTGGAAGATAAATGAAAGTCAAAAGTGGAATACACTGTCAAATGTAGAATTACTGATGATGAGCAGTTTCTACTTTTCCCACAATGTTTTTGCTGCAAAATGTGTCTGCAGGTTGGAAAGAGTTAAAAGCATTATGGAAGCAAAATTTGTTTTTCATTGTGTACATCACCATTTTAATGGTTTTTAGCTCCACTGGCTTGAAGCCGGTCGAGCTTATTTCATGGCTAATTGTCTATCATGGGTTAAGTTTGTTGTAAGTGGGAAAGGGTAATTGATCATCTGCTTCACAAAACAAATACACAGTAGATAGCTTAGTTCTTGTGAAATTAGAGCAATACAAGTTAAGGGAATTTAACTAAGAATTCAATTTAGTGAATTTCTACTTTTTCATGTTCTCAAATCCTTATTTGACCCTTCTAAAACCGCAAATTGCAGGTTTTTCAAAAGAATCATCTCACTAAAATTATACTTTTGAGTACAAAAAAAAATGTTGAAACCCTTTTCCACTTACAACAAATCTGCAGCAGAAGAGTATGAAAATTGTCAATAAATGAATGATAATAATCAAATCGACTTGAAAAAAATGTTGTAAATTGCTCATTATGATATATCAAATTACGATAATTGAGCTATTATGAAGAGGAAAAGAGGATTTAACTCTTCCATATCTAGACCTATGCATGCAGTAAGATCCAATGAGAATTGTTTTCGATGATAAGACAGAAGAAAAAGTTTAAAGTATTGTCTCAAATCAGAAATTAAAATACCTGTCTGTCGCAAATCAATGAGTTGGCAAACTGATTCCATATGTGATATTCTTCAAACGAAAACTTCAACGCTCTTTCAAAGGACTGAAAAAAAATTAAATAATAAAACCATTTAAAACTATTTAGGGGCTGAGGTCGACAGAGAAGGAGGAGGATACACAAAAAAGAAACTCCAGAAAGCCAGAAATGCATTCCACAATCTAAACAACATCTGGAGGTCAAGATAAATAGGATGAAAAAACAAAGTCCTACTTTTCAAGACATTTATACTGTTCTCCTATATGGATGTGAAACATGGTAACTTACAAAGGAGGAATTTATCATCATGATTTCTCCTTTTACCACAATGTTGTCAAAAATTGTCTGTTGATGAGGTGTCTGTATGTTGCTTTTCTCCTTGGAACTTAGGGTTGTAGGGCTAGCATTATGACTGATGCATCAATGCCAGTATATTTAAAAGGGGATTTATGGTAATTTACCCAGGAAAGGTTCTGATATAAAAGAAATACTATTGAAATTGGCAAAATACACCATTCAAACAGTCATATTTACACTGTATTTATATAATCATTTCAACTTATTTAAATGGCTAATTTTCAAAACATACATGTAATTTTCAATCAATAATTTCATACTTACATCCACCAGTCTATGAAACTGGGCTCTTTTAACTAGGGAAATTGCGAGTAAGTCATACACAGCTGTTGCATTCTGGAATGTGTGTACTCTCCCTTGTTGATGTTCTGGTGTTCTGTTAAGGATTGCCTCCCTTGTTGACTAACAAAGAAATCACTTTGTTTTAAGAAAATTAGTTACTGCAGACATATGAACGAACTTGAACATAGGAAGACATGGTAACTCCACAAATGTTTTTATTTACCAGTCTAACTATGTTAACAACCTTTATCAAACTTGGATTAACCCTTTCCCACATAGGACAAATCAATATAGAAGAAATTAAATACATCTAGATAAGAATAGGAAAAACTCTCTATTAATCAAAATTGATTAATTGTTGAAAATATTTTATGTCAAAAGGAGATATTGCTCATTATGAGCAATATCTGCTGTTGCCACAGTGTTTTCAAAAGTCATATGCTGCACGGGCTTTAGAAAGCGTCTGTATGATGGAAAGATTAAAACAGGTTAATTAACAGACTACTTTCGAAAAAACAGTACAAACATGAACGGAGGTCCCATATCAACATATTATAGAGTGCAGTAAGTGATCTGAATGATATATTCATATGTCAATTAATTTTCACAATAAATCCATTGATTTCATGCAGTAGTGAAATATGTCCCAATAAACTAATTTGATAAATTTCTATAACAGAACAATATATCTCTACATACACATTCCATTTTTTTTATAAAAATAATTATCTCTCACAAATAATAATCTAGTATTTTACTCTTCCTATCAAAATATTTTTTTTCTTCAATTCCTTAGTATTTCTCAATTTTAAGTTTAAAGACCAACTAAAACTATCTACTCTGATAAACAAATACATTTATCTTAAGGACTAAACGTGACCCCTTTCTGCCAGACTCAGCTCACTTGTTTATTAATTATTTCTAACCTTTCCCATAACAAAAAAATTGCGACCGACTTAGAAATTGTTTAGGCAAAAATATTATAAATTGAAAACAAAGTCATTGGAAAGAGAAACATGGCAAACTGAGAAATTACAAAATATGAGAAAATTCTCATTTGGCTACAGTGTTTTCTATAGTTGTTTGCTGCAGATGCCTCAAAATGCATCTGCATGTGGAATAGGGTAAAAATGACTTGTTAGTCTGAATTAAGAAGTAAGTCAGTCAACAACTTACCACTGCTTCAGCAATTAGCAATAACAGCAAGGCCTCTTCACTCTCATTGGATGGCACAAAAACCCTGAAAATTAACAATTACTCTTTAAAACACTTTTTGGCACATCTGCAGCAGACAACTTTTAAACTGTTGTTTCATAAACTATTAACCCTTTCCCATCTAAAGATGCATATTCACACAACTTCTCCAAAAGGAATTTCTCATTTTGCACAATTGTTATCAACTCTATTCAATAATTTAACTTTCATGTTTTTACTTAGACTGTTTCAGTCGTATTCTGCAAATTTGCTGTTTGCTGACAAATGGTTAATGTTAATTTCATGGTTGTAAGAAACAACAGGGATTTTGATTTTTAGACAGCTGACAAATGCCTTACTTATTACTTGAGTATTTTCTAGGTGTCAAATTTGCACTGCTGCCTTTATTGTTAGTGGGACTCTGGTTGACTGTAAACGGAATGTATGAAGTCTCACAAACTCCTCGTAACAACACCTCTGCTAGCTGTCTTGCTAATGTCTGAAACAACATAAAAGGGTCAATTTAAAGGACAAATTGGAATGTAGAAATATTTGGCAGATTTAGAGATTATAACAATGTCAAAGTTATATAATATTCATCAACAAGAAGGCCAAAAGACCCTGTATAGCTGAGAATATGGACTTTCAGACAAGATCAATATTAACAAGAAGGGAAAGAATTCTGATCAATGTAATTTAACACTTTCCCATATAAAATGAATCTGTATTATACATGCAACATATATTAATTTCTAGGTAATTTTTTGTTTTTCACCTTACTAAATAATTTGAACACTTTTTATTCTTTAACCCTTTCCCTCATAGGACAATTCTGCAGCAGACAATTTTGAACATACTTTGTCAAATAATAGAAAATCTCTATAATTGAATGGATAACCTATGACTCAAAGTGGAAAACATTGTGGCAAAAGGAAAATTGCTCGTTTTGAGAAATTTCTTCTTTTGTCACTATGTTTTCAAAAATCCATCTGCTGCAGAGGCGTCAGAAAGAGACTATATGAGGGAAAGGCTTAAAAACATTTTAGGAACATTTCTGCCAATTGTTTTTGAAATCAGACAAGTGCTTTGAAGGTTATGGCATTTTGCTACTTTTCTTTTGCAGCCAGATGGCTATGTTTTTAACAATTCTAGATGACTTGAATATTTCTTATGAAAGCCATCTGAGGTACAATTCTTCCAACTTAGTTTAAATCAGACAAGCACTTTCAGAGAAGAACAATTTCAAAACTTTGGCATGTTACCTCCTGGTTATCAATCAATTAAGGAACAATTCTGTCATGTAATCTTATAATCAGACTAGATTTTTCAGAGGAGAAGAAGTTTGTCATTTTCCCTTTTTCTGATCATGCAGTCATCTACTTCATCTTCATCAGAAAAACGACATAATATAGTGGGAAAGGATTGAACAATGGCAAGGTGAAATAGCAAATCCTATGGAATAATACAAATGTTTTTCTTACCAGTCTAAGATGCTGTGTATACCTGGATTCCACAGTGCAGAGTAAATCTCGAAATCTTTTTACACCTTTATCAAGCTCACTGTAATCAAAACAATAAATATTAATTTATTCGCATTCCAACATATATGAATCTACTGCTTTTGCAATCAGTGTGGCAAAAGGAGAATATTTTCTCATGATTAGCAGTTTCCTCTTTTGCAACAATTATTATATATCTCAACTCAATTATAATACATTTACTTTTATTAAAAGACATTTTCAGTAAATTTGCTTTGGTGATTTTAAAGTAAAATGCATCATGTATGTTTGTTGCGGGAAAATGTTAACAGTACGGAAGATTAATTGTTTAATCATTTGAAGACTGAATTCTCAAAACAAATTTATCCAGCTTTGCATTTTGAAGAGTTCATAACCAATTTAATTAAGGAATTTCAAGATAAAAATACAGATTTGGACTGCCCAATGTATAAAGCGAGATCTGACTCTACACTTTGGGCAGTCTTCATGAAATAGGGTCTAGTAATCGGGGTTTATTGATGTTATACCTTATAGACATGTTGGCTTTGAAAACATGCAAGGATAAAACTTCCTACATCTCAGGAAAAGGTATACTACACAGCGTTGAAAACATTTGATGCATCTGCAGCAGACGACTTTTGATTTTTGTTTGCCAAAGGTGAAACAACATTCATAGTGAGCAATTTCATCTATTGCGACATTTTTCAACTTAATACAATACTGTTATTTTTATGTTTTATCATATACAATGCTTTTGCCTCAATAATTTTCAAAGTTGTCTGCTTCAAACTCAACTAAAATTGCAAAATGATATTTTTACATCACTCACTATGCATAATTTTACTTTTTAGTATCTTAGGTTTCCACCCTTTGCCACATGCAGATGAATTGACCGCAGTGGAGGTCAAAAAACAATCTGGTAATAGGAGGAATTTCTCATTATGAGTAACTTCTCACATTTTACCACACATGTTCACCTCTATTCAATAATAATACTGCCATTGATAGAGTTTTGTTCAATGTTTTCCAAGTTCTCTGCTAAAGATTTGTAATATTAGGGATATGGGTAACTTACCCCCTTTTTATATAATAGATAGGTGACTGTTGTATAGCTGTAACTTACCCCCTTTTTATATAATGGATAGGTGACTGTTGTATAGCTGTAACTTACCCCCTTTTTATATAATAGATCGGTGACTGTTGTATGGCTGTAACTTACCCCCTTTTTATATAATAGATAGGTGACTGTTGTATAGCTGTAAGTTACCCCCTTTTTATATAACAGATAGGTGACTGCTGTATGGCTGTAACTTACCCCATTTTTATATAATAGATAGGTGACTGTTGTATGGCTGTAACTTACCCCCTTTTTATATAATAGATCGGTGACTGTTGTATAGCTGTCTCCAATATATCTCCGACATTGATGTCCTCTCCTTCTACTGGTAACATACCCCAGGACTGAACAGCTTTGTCTTTCTCCTGTACGGTTAGAAATCAAACAAATAAGCAAAGCCCATCCATGTGAAAAGGTATGTGTTGCTTTGTTGTGATAAGTGGTCAATTTATCCTTGCACCAGTTAACTAGTCATAATGCTAACCCCATAATCCTGAGAGTCAAGAGGGGAAAGGCATGACTATCATTTTGAAATACTTTGGTATGACCTGGCTGAGGATTTAACTCATGACCTCAGCACCAGAAGCAGACGCTCTACCATTTCATCACTAAGGAGGTACCTAGATGTTGTTATGATTTGTATACATACAATCAGATAGAAACCGTATTCAATTAAAGCTACATTTGCTTTCCCACACACAGAAGCACTTTGACCCAAAAAGGTTTTTTTTATGACAAAAAATGCAAAATTTTGAAAATTGGAATAACTATTGAAGCAAAATTGAAAACATTGTGGGAAGTCCATGGTGCAATTACTGAAAAGTTTCTCCTTTTCAACAATACTTGAAGCAGAGTCAAACATGTTCTGTATCAGAGATATATCCCTCATATAGGTGTTTTCTGACGCCTCTGCAGCAGACACATTTTGTAAACACTTTGACAAAAGGCTACAGTGTTTTCAACTTTATTCAATAATTATACCATTATTTATAAAGATTTTTCACATTATTTATAAAGATTTTTCACATTTTGCCAAGATGTTTTCAGAGTTGTCTGCTGTACATTTGCTGTATGTGGGAAAGGGTTAACTTACCTGAAGGTAGAGTAAAGCTAGGTCCCCAGCTTTTTCAAAACAGTTGAGTATCTTTTCTTCTTTTTCAGCCGCTTTAAACTTACTAGTAGAGCCAGCTGGAATTTTCTCCAGACATAAACCTGGAATTAAAGAACAATGATTTAACCCTTTACCTGAGAGAGCCAATATTTGATGCCCTAGCAGCAGACAACTTACTAACTTTTGAACAATTTGGGGAAGAAGGAGAAATTGCTAAATTTGAGAAATTCCTTCATTTGGACAGTTTTTGTAACTATCAAAATCATACTCCAAAATTTACAATTTTCATCGTCTTCTCCCTTATATCCTTCCCTTTTCCCACATACAACGAATCAGCAGAAGGAGACTTTGAAAAAATCTAGTGTCTGCAAAAAACACAGAAAGCCTCTATAAATGAAGGTATAATTACTTTAACAAGAGGGCCATGATGGCCCTGGATCGCTCACCTGATTTTTTTTCTTCATTTTAGCCATGTAAGCCCCGCCC
>JAUELF010284555.1:0-10291 GCA_031471495.1 Clinocardium nuttallii | reverse complement strand
CCCCAATCACACAGCACACAACTTATCATCACACATAACAACACTGACGCTCCTAATCACACAGCACACCACTTATCCTCACACATAACAACACTGACGCTCCTAATCACACAGCACACCACTTATCATCACACAGCACAACACTGACGCTCCTAATCACACAGCACAACACTGACACCCCCAATCACACAGCACACAACTTATCATCACACATAACAACACTGACGCTCCTAATCACACAGCACACCACTTATCATCACACATAACAACACTGACGCTCCTAATCACACAGCACACAACGTATCATCACAACACTGACACCCCCAATCACACAGCACACAACTTATCATCACACATAACAACACTGACACTCCTAATCACACAGCACACCACTTATCATCACAACAGTGACGCTCCCAATTATACAGCACACCATTAACATCACATTTCATCACCCCAACAACTCCGTCTTCGTGAACTTTGTCAAATATGTCAAATATCGGAATGAATGTTGGACGGGCTGGGATTCTAACCCACAAACACGGCATTGACAAACCAGCAGCTCTACCGACTGAGCTACCTTGGTTCATAAATCATAAGCCTTTATAAGATATATGTTTGCTGACAGATCCGTACCAGATTAATAATTTAAGTTTCAGTAATCTGTTTTATGATATCTGCGACACAAAGAGGTACCGTGTCATAATTGTATAAGTATAAATTTGCATTCTGATTTTCTACATCGTGTTTAAAAATGAATAGAAATCAGTAAATATATTGCACCCATCACTAATTAATCTTCGCCTGTCTTCGTTATAATTCGACTGATTAGCTACGTGGTTGTTCGACCAACTAAATACGTTAAAGTGGGTGATTAAAACATCACAGACCTGATAGCTGGTTTGGTAAGAGCAAAGGAGTGCAATTTTTAGAGTTCACATGTCACGGGTTCAATTCCTTTCCTAGGCATGATGCACTATTGTTGTAATCTTGTCCTGATTTTAATGTGTTCGTAAAATATATATATAAGAATATCTCTTTTTCTTTTCAACATCTTACGTATCCTTCCTTTAATACAGACAGGGTCACAGACAGGGTCACCATGTTTACATTGTGACGTAAATGCTCAGTTATAGATGATGTGCGTTTTATGGCACGTATAGGGGACATTAATGTTTCGTGCGTTATATGGCACGTATAGGGGACATTAATGTTTCGTGCGTTTTATGGCACGTATAGGGGACATTAATGTTTCGTGCGTTTTATGGCACGTATAGGGGACATTAATGTTTCGAATCAGTTTTTCTTTGATAGAGTTTATGTTTATTAATTTCCTTTTTATGCATGCCGGTCCAAGATAGCTCGGTCGGTAAATACTAGAAAATCTGACCGACAATCACATCTCTCATATTAATTTAAAGGTTTTATTAAATTTCACTTGCAGACATGAGCAATGTTCGTATAGTGTGTGTCATTTGTTTATTGCTAAGCAAACTACTAGGTACAACATGTTTAGATTGCTTAAATGCCCATACAATTCTCTGTTCACTTATATAGACATTGCACTCCTATCATATCAAAAATGATTAAACATTGCATGTCGTTGATGTCAGCATAATGATGTAATGCATTCATTTGTAACGTTGAGCGTAAATTGTTAATTTCAATAGAGGGTTATAACATATCATGATATCAGTATAACATAAGTTTCCCAGGTACAATAAAATGTTTGCTTATCAATTCCTACGTTTCGTAAATGTAACTGATCACATATAATAAATTATATATGATTGAACATTGACAAAATGCCATTTGTTATCAAAGTTCGCATGCGTTACATCACTGATTTTAAATGTATCATAGTTTTACTGTTAAGATACTAAGTACAATATTTACCAATACAATAATCATAACTTAAAACTGCTCTATTTCAAATCTTAAATTGTATGTCCTATTCGAATAAGAGTGTTTAATTGGCATCCTGACATGTGTCAGGTGAAAGTGCCACACTCTGGCTCCGATTCGCACTATCCGGATTCCACCCGGACAGCTGGCTGCAATGTTCAGATGAAGTTGACATTTTGGGCATGTCTACAGCCCAAATCCGGCTGTATATTGCTCGAATAAAATAGTTTAACTGACATCCTGACATGAATCAGGACAAAGTGACACACTCTGGCTCTGAACCACGCTCCCAAGATTCCACCTGGATTTGTGGCTGCCGGAGTTGGGCCGAGAGTGACTCCCAACCTAGTGTTGGCGTGTCTATGGATCGAGATAGATGGATTTGGCGGTTGATTGGTGCATGTCAGGTGAAAGCGCCTCAAACTTCGTGTAACTCCACTCTATTGCACCCTAACATAAGCCAACACTACTCCACTATGTTGCATTATCACAGCAAACAACACTCCTCCACTCAATTGGCTCCTCACAGCAGCCAACACTACTCCACTCTACTGCAGCCTCACAGCAGCCAACACAACTGCACTGAATTGCATTCTCACAGCAGCTAACACTACTGCAATCTTTGCCTCTTCACAACAGCCAACACTACTTCACTTCATTGCTCCTCCAAGCAGCCAACACACTCCACTCAATTGCACCCTCACAGCATCCAACACTAATGCACTCAATTGCATTGTCACAGCAGCCAACACTATTGCTTCCGCACAGCAGCTAACACTACTCTCCACTATATTGCCTCCTCACAGCAGCAAACAATACTTCACTTAACTGCCAACCACACTGGACCTTTGACCGCTAAATCTCCGCTCAATATGCCAATCAAAGCAGCTCGAACATTCAGTCTTAATACACCTTTGCCATATATTTGGACTGAATAAATGTTGACCGGTCTGGGGTTTGAACCCACAACCACCTGATTGACAGTCCGCGGATCTACCAACTGAGCTACCGGGCTTCATACAGATCAATGCCAACATAAGATATATCTTTACTCAAAGATCTGAACCAGGACAGGAGTATAATGTGGAGTCATATCAATCTATGTTTTATGATATCTGGGTACTATATCATAATTGTATGAGTCTTTGTGTTCTGATTGTTCACAATTTAATTAATACTGCATTCTTATTTGTGAATATGTATTACCTGTCACTCGTTAATTTTCGCCTGTCATCGTAAACGTTCGTTCGTTATGTGGTTATACTCTTAAGTGGGTGGTTAAACATCTCCGTCATGGCAGTCTAGTTGGTAAGAACAAAGGAACTCAAAATTTAAAGTTCTCTTGTCATGGGTTAGATTCGTATGTTTGGCGAGCATTGTTTCTGTCCTTTTTTTTTATATTATGTATAAGTTGTATCTCATATATATTCGAAAATATCGTTTTATCTTCAAAAAATGTCCATCCTTCGCCTCCTTCCTTTTATACAGACAATGGTAATATTGTGACGTAATTGCTCAGGTTTAGATGCTATGCCGTTCGTTGCACTTAGGACATTATGTTGCATATCATTTTGTCTCTGATAGAGCTTATGTTTATCAAATATTTTATGATGGCTGCCCTTGACGGGGTAATCATTATGACTGACTGGATTGTGACAGGATACATTGGCCGGTACTACTGGTAACTTAACACAACAAGAAGTGATTTAACTGAAAAATTATGATGTATGCCGATCCTCAATAGTCAAAATTCGTTTTCCACATTTGAGCTAAACAATTTATATATTTGAAGGAAGTCGATTGGCTGGGAAGAATGGTGTGTCGAGTATTTGAGGGAGAACACCAGGAAACACACCTTAGGACAACTACGAATCATCCCATTGCACTTCTTTATTTTAATTTGCATTGTAATCAGAGCCCGACAGATAAAACAGTAACCACATACAATAAGTCAGCGGCAGACAACTTTGAAAACATTTAGACAACAGTAGGAAAAAGCTCTCAAGTTTATTATAATAACTGATTAATTTAAACATTGTGCCAAATGAGAAATAGCCTAGTTTTAAACAATTTCCCCCTTTGTCACAATGTTTTTAAATGTCGCAGTCTACACAATATGCACTTAGGCGAGGGCTAATGGCATTTGATAAACAAGGAAAATCAAGAGAAAGAGCACACTTACTTTTAAACGCGGACTTTCAATCAAGGAGTTTTGAACCTCCAGTTCGGCCAACATACTTTCCGATATATTACAAAAGGCAATGCCGACAATCGTCTTCCACCAATGGTCTATGTGAAAACGCAGCCAATTACTTGAAAATACTGTTGCGTGGAGTATTGGTGCAAGAGAGCCAAGAAACACAGCGAACTCGCCTCCATGATACGAAATATATTGAAAACGGTTTAACTCCAATCAACCAAATATTCAAAATCAATCTATCGCTTGAAAATGTGAGACTGTTTTTTAGTTAGTATAAGGTACTGTTAAAGTTGTGTGGTGTCGACGACGCCGACGACGTCAAGGGTAACACGAAAGCCGGACTTTGTATCATCGAAGAACAGACGAGCTAATACGATCGTTACACGATACACAGGTGCTGTCTGTGGAATTAGGATATTAAGTGAGAAAAGCATTTACTGTCTGGAGAGATACATGCACACATGGGGGAATGACTTCAACAATAAGCATGCTAGAGTTATGGTGTTTGTGTCACAGAGTACCTGCAATCCAAACATTGATACATTGATACTGGTTCAACTAATAATGGAAAAGGGAGATAACTTAAAAAATAAAGCTGTTTAGAGAGTTATGGTACTTGTAGTGTTCTATTATCATGGTCACAAGGTATAAGTGTTGCAACTTTGCAGTAAATATGCTTAACAGAAACAAAGTTATGACATATGACATTTTGAAATGAGACCAGCACTTTTGGCCGAGAAGATTTTTATAACTTTAGCATCCCCCTTCTGATAACGCAGGAACAAAGTTTGACATAAAAATGATTTTTTTAGACTACTTTGAAAGATAACAACCTTGTTTGTTGGAAATGGTGAATTTACAGACAGGCAATGCCAGTCCCAGACAGCGAGTGATCACAATAGCTCAGCCCACACTTTGCGCTAAACTCACACACTTTGCTTAGGAGAGCTAAAAACAAACACGGTGAGAGGGTTGGCTCAAGCTTGTAAAGCACCATGGCTCTTCCAGTGTACGGAGTACTTTGCTTCTCCTGCTGCGAGTTTGCTGATGAATCAAAGTTTTAGTCCGGTTTTCATGCGATTGGTATAAGTATTTGAATCAATGCTGCATTGTGGGTCATGTCACATGATATCCAGCATTCGATGTTTTGAAATTATTGCTAATTGTGATTAAATTCATACTTTCAAAGACTGTGTTCGGTTATAATCTTACTCCAGTAACTTAAGTGATATATAAACTGAAAGGTTGCAAACATTTCATATCCAAGGTAATATCCAAACTCAGTCTGAATGAAGGAACATGCTGTTACTGTTGCAAATTCCAGAAATTGTTATTATCAAATTTTGTCATAGGTTTATTGATATTGTAAAACTTGGTGTTACGTAACTAAATGTATATTTCCATAGGTTTATTTGGATGAAGTTAAATTTTCATTTTGTTGTTGCATTATTATAATTATTTAATTTGGATGTGGCTATATAGTTATAATGTAATTTGGATAGTTATAATGTAATTTGGTCATAGCATAATTATCATTCTGTAACTTTGATATGGCTTATGTTTAATTTGATCGGAAATATAGTGTCATTATTAAATGTTTGTGTTTTTTAAACTATTATTTGGTATGCTCCGAGATAAAATGTCATTTTCAATTTTTCCTTATTTGGCATCGTGTCATTTGGCCGTTTCTTACTCATGTGTGTGTATTTAGTTGTACATTTCATGATTTTCTGCTACTTGGCCATTCACACATTGTCTTTAAATAAATATTTGATTAAATCAAAACAAGTATCTTATGGGAGTTGGTTTTGTGCCCTGATTGGGAAGCTTTATGGTCCTAGCTTAAGCGTAATTATACTATATAGTCGTAGATCAACCGACAACATGTCATTTTAATGCAGCAAAATTTTCATTGTGTAATTTGGATGTAGCTAAAACGTCAGTGTGTAATTTGCATGAAGCTAAATTGAAATTGGGTAGTATGAATTTACCTTAATTATTATAGTGTATTCAGAAGTAGCTAAATTTGCATTGTGTCATTTGGATTAAACCTAATAAACATGATGTAATTTGAGTGTAGCATAATGTCATTGTTAGAAAATTGTACCTAAATGATTGTGTAATTTGGCTGTACCTAACTTATCATTGTGTAATTTGAATGTTATCAAATTGGATTTGTGAAATTGGTCATACTTAATTGGCTTCGTGTTATTTTGAATGTGTGTAAATTGGCATTGTGTAATTTAGATGTACCCAAATGATCATTGTGTAATTTGGATATACCTTATTATCATTGTGTAATTTAGATATACCTATATTATCATTGTGTAATTTGGAGGTACCTACATTATCATTGTGTAATTTGGATGTACCTTCATTATGATTGTGTAATTTGGATGTAGCCAAATTATCATTGTGTAAATTGGATGTAGCTATATTATCATTGTGTAATTTGGATGTAGCTATATTATCATTGTGTAATTTGGATGTACCCAAATTATCATTGTGTAATTTGGATGTACCCAAATTATCATTGTGCAATTTGGATGTACCTACATTATCATTGTGTAATTTGGATGTACCTAAATTATCAGTGTGTATTTTGGATATACCTACATTATCATTGTGTAATTTGGATGTACCAAAATTATCATTGTGTAATTTGGATATACCTACATTATCATTGTGTTATTTGGATATACCTATAGTATCATGTGTAATTTGGATGTACCGATTTTATCATTGTCTAATTCAACCTATATTATTATTGTGTAATTTGGATGTACCTACATTATCATTGTGTAATTTGGATGTACCTAAATTATCAGTGTGTAATTTGGATGTACCTTTATTATCATTGTGTAATTTGGTAGTACCTACATTATCATTGTGTAATTTGGATGTACCAAAATAATCATTGTGTAATTTGGATGTACCTTCATTATCATTGTGTAATTTGGTAGTACCTACATTATCATTGTGTAATTTGGATGTACCTAAATTATCAGTGTGTAATTTGGATGTACCTACATTATCATTGTGTTATTTGGATATAGCTATAGTATCATGTGTAATTTGGGTGTGCCTATTTTATCATTGAGTAATTTGAATGTACCTATATTATCATTGTGTAATTTGGATGTACCTATATTATCATTGTGTAATTTGGTTGTGCCTATATTATCATTGTGTAATTTGGATGCACCTAAAGTATCATTGTGTAATTTGGTTGTACCTAAATTATCATTGTGTAATTTGGATGTACCTATAATATCATTGTGTAATTTGGATGTACCTTAATTATCATTGTGTAATTTGGTTGTACCTAAATTATCATTGTGTAATTTGGATATACCTAAATTATCATTGTGTAATTTGGATATACCTAAATTATCATTGTGTAATTTGGTTGTACCTAAATTATCATTGTGTAATTTGGATATACATACATTATCATTGTGTAATTTGGATGTACCTTCATCATGATTGTGTGATTTGGATGTACCTACAATATCATTGTGTAATATGGTTATAATAATAGTGACATTTTGTAATATGGTCATAGAATAATTATCATTCTCAGTTTGGAAGTCTCTAAATTATTGTTGTGCAATTTTGAAGTCACTGAATTATCATTGTTTAATTACCATGTAGCATTTGAGGAACAAGAGTGTTCTAAAGATTATTATGTGTTGTGAGCCAATGATTATGAAAGTAAAGGAAACAAAAAACAACATTCTTTATATAGCAATTTAACTTAAGTCAAGCATGTATTTTAAAATTCAGCTCCAAATACAAGGCTAAGCAGAGGTTACATTACCTACTGACATTGAAACATCATAGGTAAATTTAACCCTTTCCCACACACAACAAATCTGCACAAGACAACTTTGAAAACATCCGGAAAACTTTTCTAACTAGATTTGATTTATTAGGGTTTTACGCCGCTTTCAACATTATTTCTAATTAAATAGAATAATGCTAAATTTAAAAAAAGAGTTGAAAACATAGCGGCAAAAGAAGAAATTGATTATCACGAGCCATTTCTCCTTTTGCTTCAATGTTTTCAAAAGTTGTTAGGCATCTGAAAACGTATGTTTTAGGAGGGTTTGAGTCATGTAAAATGTTAACCCTTTCCCTCATATAGACGCTTTTTGACGCCTCTGCAGCAGACAGCTTTTTGAAAACATAGTGACATTAGAAGAAATTGCATAAAACGTGCAATTTCTTCTTTTGCCACAATGTTGTCCACTTTTAGTCATAGGTTATCCATTCAATTATAGAGATTTTCAAAATATGTTCAAAGTCGTCTGCTGCAGAATTGTCTTATGAGGGAAAGGTTTAATTGATTTAACATTGATCTTAATGCCAGCCTTTGATATGCCATGATCAGTAAGAACAAATATTTAGAAAATAAGTCTCTCAGAATATGTATTAAAACATGTATGAATATATAAATAACAATGAATGTATATTGTTTTATGTACGCATCGACAGCTTAGGTCATTTAGCGCGCATTTAAATTTAATTATTCATGATCCCTGGGTAAACAAACCAGTACTAGGCTAGAAAATGTGCCTTGCCCATGGGCACTCCACCATGACCATAGTGCCGTGACAGGGGATCGAACCCAGGACACCCGGTTTCGAAATCCCTGACGCTAACGACTCGACCACAGCGGATTCCTATATAAATAACAAGAAACATAAAAACAAGAGTGTTGAAAGGAACACATGTGTTGCCTTTGGGAGGATAGCGTAGTGGTTCTTGTGCACAGAACATATGCATATTATATAAATAACACATTGCTCTGAATTGGACAGTAATATTGTCAGCCTGAGGAGAATACTGTCACCTGAGCCACAGGCGAGGGTGACAGTATTTCTCCGTAGGATAACAATATTACTGTCCAATTCAAAGCAATTTGTTATTTACTTTATTATACCAAAAAATAATAATATAATAAATAATAAAATATAATAAAATATAAATAATAAATATTATTATACCTCATTTTCATTGTCTATATAAAACTCCCATTGACAAAAAGTTGCTATTTTTACTGTCAGACAATTGTACCATGTGACCATGAGACAGTTTTTGTACTGTCTAACGGCGGAATGCAAATTAAAAAAAAATTGCATACGGCCAAGAGACAGTAAAACAAATTGCATACCGCTGTGAGACAGTACAAAAACTATCTCATGGTCACGTGGTACAATTGTCATGACAGTAAAAATAGCAACTTTTTGTCAATGGGAGTTTTATATGGACAATGAAAATGAGGTACATGTGTATAATAATACAAGCTATCAAAAAACAGAGTTTGAAATAGATACATTGGACATAATTGAGAAAAAAAAATAAAAATTATCTGAAAAGAAAAAGAAAAAGAAAAAAGCCAATATAGCCAAAAATAAACATGATGCATTTATAGTTATTGTACACAGAACACCAGTGCGTCACAAGCAACCAACAAGTCAGGTTAGAAATGAATCCACCGAAAATTAATTGAGTAAATGGCTGAAGAAAAAAAGAGGAATAAGGTAGACAACTCCAAGAATCAGCAGGCTGGAATTATGTTTCTTGTATTTGTCTGTTCACCTGATCACAACAGATTATCTTTAATTTGATAAGATTCCAGTTTACATACCTATTATTCTTAGCCTAGGTATTTTTTAAAGTAGACAACTTTACCCCTTTCCCTCATATAGACACTTCAATTATAGAGATTTTCCATTCTTTGACAGAATATATTCAAAGTCGTCTGCTGTAGAATTGTCGTATGAAGGAAAGGGTTAATTTGATATCAAGAAAATATTAGATTGGAGAAGTTTGGTACAGGTACTATAACTCTAAAACAGTTAACACTATTACACATATAATAAATATGCCACAGACGGTTTTGTCAAGTCCAATATATAGAAAATTAGGGAAAGGTAAAATCCTTGTTAGAATACACTGTTAGACTATCTAAAAGATCATATCTATCAAATTTCACCCTTTCCACATACAACATTTCTGCAGCAGACGACTTTAAACATATTTTGTCAAAATCTCTATGATTGAATGGATAACATGACTAAAAGTGAAAAATTGTGGCAAAAGCAGAAATTGCACGTTTTGTGCAATTTCTTCTTTTGTCACTATGTTTTCAAAATGCTGTCTGCTGCAGAGGCGTCAGAA
>JAUELF010284545.1:0-10291 GCA_031471495.1 Clinocardium nuttallii | reverse complement strand
GGCTAGAAAATGTGCCTTGCCCAAGGGCACTCCACCATGACCGAATTGCCGCGACTGGGTATCGAACCAGGGACACCGTTTCGAAATCCCCGACGCTAACCACTCGACCACAGCAGATTCCTATAAAACATTTAAATGAAACACTATACATTCGTTTGTGGCGGATGCTAAAGAAGGAGGGCCATGATGGCCCTGGGTAGCTAACATGATTTCTTCCCCTTCACTTCAGCTATATAAGCCCTGCCCCCTAGCGGCCTTTGTTTCCGACCAATCAATATGACTTGAAGGAATCTGATAGAGGGTCACCCTAGAAACATTTATACAAAATTATTTGAAAAACGGTCTGACGCTTTTGGAGGAGAAGATTGTTTAAGTTTTCACTAAAGTCATATAACGTAAAATAGCCCTGCCCCCTGGTGGCAATGTTTGTCGACCAATCAACATGGTTTGAAGGAATCTGATAGAGGGTCACATAAGGAACATTTTTACAAAATTATTTGAAAATCGGCCTGACACTTTCAGGAGAAGATTTTTTTAGTTTTCACTATATAACCATATAAGGCAAAATATCCCAGCCCCCTGGCGGCCATATTTTGCGACCAATCAACATGACTTGAAGGAATCTGAAAGAGGGTCACTTAAGAAAATTTTCAGCAAAATTATTTGAAAATCTGCCTGACACTATAGGAGGAGAAGTTTTTTTCACTAAAGCCATATTAGGCAAAATAGCCCCGCCCCTTGGCGGCCATGTTTTTCGACCAATCAACCTGACTTGAAGGAATCTGTTAGAGGCTTACCCAAGGAACATTTCTAGAAAATTATTTGAAAATCTGCCAAGCAGTATGGGAGAAGAAGAATTTTAAAGTTTTTTATTCATTTCGTTGCTATAGAAACCAGATTTCTGCATCAATCCCAAATATTTGAAGGAAATCTGGTGAGGCCATTGGGAGGATTTTGTCTGGGCAATAATTGATTCGATCTTTCTTTCGCATTTTTTTCTCTTTACATCTTTGTATGATTTTATTAGAAAGACATAATTATTAGTTCGGAGTATAAACATTCACAAATATTTCTATTCTTAAACTTCTGCAAGCTAAACTTAAGTGTCATCATTGCATGAAAAGAGTTTGACCTCCAAACTGTTTGGATTACAGGATTAACTTCGAGTACTAACACAAACAACTTACTAACAAAAAGAAGTGTGTGGTTGAAAGTGGGATGGCCACGACATCACTTCAACATATGTACCTGGCTTATAAAGTTATAAAAAACCACTTATACTGTTGTACTATAATTAACATTCAATAATATAAAAGTGTGCAAGTGGTTTCGACTTTGGCTGGCTTCATAGTTTCGCCAATATTATAGGTCTAACACATTTCTACAGCAGCACTTGTTTTAAAATTAGTAAATATTAAACTACAGTATGCAGGTTTATATTGGTGCTCTTAGCTGTGCACAATTGGATGTAAAATGATAAAGTTTAAGAAAGCAGGTTGATCATAAACAAATACAATAGCATAGCACGAACATTGGTGAAAAGAATACACATAGGCAAAAGGAAAGCATCTCTAGATTCACGTGTATTTATTACAAAACAATGCGAATCGATCAATTATGGGACCTTGTAGGTTGCGGAAATTGATTTACATATGGTGTTTGTTCTACAATGGAAAATGACACTTCTTTGGGCATGGAATAGAACAACATTATACCAGCGCATTGTTCCTTCAATGTACAGGAGTTTGAATAAGTTAAACAAGGCTAGAGCTACATGTACTTACATCCGATATATGAATAACATTGAAATTTTGCAAAAAGTTAGCAATGGACATTACTGATGCTGCAAGGTGCTTTAATTTGTATAAATTAATATGTTTTTATAACTTTTACTGTCGATTTGCCTGAATCAAGGATACGGTTTATTTAAGGTTTTTGTTTGAAATTTATATAATTTAAGGGTTGATTTAGAATTAAATGTTGGTCTTAAAAATATTTTTCGTGATTATGTCAAATGATATCATTTAACTCTTATCCTCGTGCATTTGCAGTCTAACGCATTTACAGCAGACGACTTTAGAAAACAAACATTATGATAAATTTCTCTATATGTGTGCCAAGATGAATCGAATGCCGAATAGCTTTTGGAATATGTAAAACGTGTAAGCAATTAGTTTGTTATTATTTTGACTGACTAACTTACCTAACATCTGCTTAACTTTGCTTCGGTTCACAGATTTCTTGGAACTTTCGTCCTTTGTCTGTGAGGAAATATTCAAATGTATCTGTGAATGAGTGACCTCTGTTTCTAGCTTGCAATCTTTAATGCTCAGTGTCAGTTTGGATTCTTCTTTTGTGTTGGTGACCATCTCTGCATGTTTATCCAGTTTGCAACGTGCTTTCTTCATGAGAATATAGAGCTGGCAAACCTTACCATCTGCCTTTAGCTTTTCACTCTTACTCTTCATGTCTTTCACATCAAGCATATATTCTGAACATCTTGTGTTTATCTCATGCATATTGTTTCCATCATGTTCTTTCAGATTAACAATTTTTTCTTCCACATCTTTTGCATTTGATTCAATTTCTTTAATTACATCATCTTTCAATGTTTTCAACTCGTGTACTAAATTATCATGAACAGAATCAATTATCTCATTGTTCTCTTTTGACTGTTTTTCTATATCACATAAATCACGACTCAGGTCTTCTAAATCTGCTATGAATTGTTTAAACTCTCCATCAATGTCATCAGTGTCTACGATATCAGGGATGTAACCAAGGAGACAGTTCCCGTGAGTCATTTCCATGCATTTTCCACATCCAAGCACGTGATGAGAGCGACAATAATGACTAAGCATTTCACCGGTGTGTCTCTCACATTGGTCCTCCGATGTTAATGTGTTTCTTGTTAAACGTTTGCCGTCTGCCTTTGACTCCATTTTAAAACGGCCGATTCGTCCAGATAAAAAGTATCCTATAACAAACAAAAACAATTATCATTCCTGAATCATGCTGTACAAGTTTAATTTAAACAGAAGAGGTTCGCAGTTGACATTTATACTAAACATGCAAGTTAAATGATGCAGTTCTTTGTCATAAGTTTACGAAAATATTCAAGACGTTGACATGATTTCTAACCGCTTACAACACTACTTCAGTTATATCACGGCATTTCCTAGGGGAGGTTAGTAGTACTTCTGCCAATGTATCCCGACACCAGTCAGTTTTAATACAAATCCCGACAGTCTGGGCACCAGGGAGGAAAAACCATAATGCTACCTTCACATACATGGATGTATCTTACGAATCCTTACGTATGGCACAAATCGTAAATTACACGAATCCTTACGATTTTGCCACTTTTATGAGCGATTTAACCACGGATAAAAACGAGCAAGTTACGACATTTTCGGGCTTGTTACGGATTGTTACGAGTATATTACGGAATGCTTCGTTTCATCTATGCTTTTACGTGTAAATTACGACCTGTTAACGTGTTGTTACGAATAGTTGCGAGTTAGTTACGAGTATTTACGGATAGGATGCTACGTTTCATCTACGCCTTTACGTGTAAATTTCGACCTGTTAACGTGTTGTTACGAATAGTTGCGTTAGTTACGAGTATTTACGAGTCCTTATGATTTTTGCAAAAAAAATGTGCTATTCTCTATGTATCATCAATCGACAACTGTTCGATTTTGAAGCTTTTATAACTGTCCTAAATCGTAAAGTTTACGTATGTATTCGTAAAATACTCGTAAATATACGTAAAGTGCTCGTAATAACTCTTAACAATCCGTAAAACTATTGTAGCACGACGTGAATGAAATCGTACGCATCATTAAGCACTCGTAATAATCCGTAAACAAATCGTAAACTAACCGTAACAAATCGTAAAACAAATTGTGAACGAGACATTTACGGATTCTTGCGAGTAGTTTACGTGTTGTTGCGATCGGTTTACGATACTTACGGATTGTTACAAGTTATTTACGAGTTATTTACGGAAAGGTAATCCGTGAACAATCGCAAGAAAAATGTTGACATGCCAAAAAAATTGCCTCTCTTCTCACGGATCCTCACGATTGTCTACGAGTTCTGACGAGTTATTAACGGATACAAACGAGCTATTTACGGATGCTTGCGATTGACTACGAGTTGGCGATCCGTAAGGACTCGTAAGAAAACCCGTGTGTGTGAAGGGGGTATAATTGAATGGATAACCTATGACAAAAAGTGGAAACAAATGTTTTCAAAAAAGCCGTCTATATGAGGGAAAGGGTTAATTAAACGGTATAGGGAGACAGTGTGTTGTTTTCTGTTATATGCGTGATAGGGTTAACTGTTTATGGAACTGTTTAATAATTCGGCCTAGATGTGCTGCAGATTTGTTGTATGCGGTTAATTGATTCGTGACATCGCGCGACTGTTTTTAACTCATGATAGAGGTGGACGGATCGTGTCATAAGGAAATGTTAACAGAATGAACCCGTTTGGCGAATACATTTGAATTGTAGTATGTATTCCATTGTTACATCTAAAGTTAGTGACAAACAGTGATGTTCCGGATCAGATTCCGTATTGAAAAAAAGATGGCAGATCTGGTACTGCTTTGTTGCATTTTGGACATTCCTATATGGCGCCGATATGGGTGATAAATGCATCACTACAACATGCACTTTGTGCAGGTAAACTTGAAATGTGAAGATACCCGGAAGTGAGCGACAGATGCAGATTTCTTTTTATTTAAGAACAACTGTGCATCATTGAAAGTGATAGCGAAGAGAGGGACATAAAATAGACTGGAAACAGACCATCCGTTTAAATATTTAAGAGAATATTCAAATTAACATTAAAATCGAGACATCTCTTTGAACCGAGATAATACGGAGCTAATATAGACATAACAAATGTAATTTAAAGAAGTGACATAATCCAGTTTAGACAGACAGGATACTGGTCATAGATATATCTGACAGTCTAATAATTCGTGAAGACTAGCTCATGTCGTTTTCAACAGTCATTCAATTATATCACGAACGACGGCTCACTCAACAATGTGTTTAGTGACTCTCTCTCTCATCGTGTTTTAACACTACATTCTTCCGAGGTACACCATGACGACAGTAATCTTCCTTCGTCGATTTTAGCACATTGGTAAGTAAGTGTAGTAAGTAAGTAATTATGTATTGCCTCCTTACATGGAGAGTACTATATACAACATACAAGAAACATAGACTATACAACAATGACAGAACAAGAAACAAAAACATAGCATTTTATATCATAAGAAAGGCTGACGGAGTAGAGATTTGATCACATAACCGAGTCATTACCGACTGATGATTGATTGAGTGTCTGGTGTTTAACGCCGCTTTCGTCAAGTTGTCATTATACCACAGCGTTCCCTTGGTAAGTTACAAGTACTACTGGTCAATTCTGACACCAGCCTTGCAGTCGTAATGCTAACCACGCAACCCGAAGCGCCAATGACGGCAGCCATAACTTCCATTACTTAAAGCTTTCCCTTATAACATAATTAAAACACACTCTATTTGCCTTAGGACAATATATTAGTGTTGACGTTTGCAAATGGGGCTATCATTACACAAAGTAAGTAAACAGACAAATTATACCCATTTAAGATACAGAAACCATATGATATTTTAACCCCTCTTTTCCCACATACAACTTATCTGCAGCCGACTACATTGAAAACATTGAAATAAAATGGTTTCAAACACGAAATTCATTTGCTTTATGTTGTCCTAATATATTGGAACACTAATCGCATTCAATCCAAGTCTATTTAATCTTATGCCTCTTTCTCCATAACCCAGGACAACAATTTCATGAGAAAAAGCAGAAAAGTCAAGGCCGTTTTCCCCCAACGTTTTATTTTCTGAAACAACGTTGTTTTGGAATGAACTAATTATTTAATTACTAATCGAACAATGCTTATCAAACTAAATGCGTTGAGTTCAGGCAACCATAAAACATCACAGCTTACCTTTAACACATGTTTACATTACTGATGGATTAATCTTAAATAAATATAGATACATGAGTAAAACAATACAGACTATATATAAGAGTAGACCACGCGAACAAATGTGCAGTCTAATCGTTGTTTTAATAATTAGAAATAGATGTTTAGGACGTATACAGAATAATACGCAAAGCCTGTGTAAAGTCTCGTCAAGAGAGGGCAATAGCAAGAATACGTGTGAAACGTCTCAGCGACGACATGTGTTACTATTTAGTTACAATAACCACATGCCCCTTTCGATAAGGTTAGACTGTGCCACAGATGTCTTGTGATTGCTTAGTGGCAAAAAGAACAATTGTCATGGCAATATGATCCGTTCCACGAGAAAATCAACATTATGTGTACTCTGTGTAATGTATCAATCCAGATCAGCCTGCGCAGGCTAATCCGGGCCGATACATACCGTCTCAAGAGGATAGAGGTATAGAGTAATGATTCCTGAAATAGAAAATCAACAGGAGGCGAATAATGTCTGTCCGGGTGAGTCTGCGCGGCATGCTTAGGCTGACCCGGTCGATACTTTACGAGGAGTCTACAATGTCTGTCCGGGTGAGTCTGCGCGGCATGCTTAGGCTGACCCGGTCGATACTTTACGCAGAGTCTACAATGTTGGTTTTCTCGTGGAACGGTTCATGTATTTTTAAGCAAAGAATAAGGAAAGAAATGTGTGAACTCTAACCACCGCAAACAAACACCAAAATGTCTGATACACATATCAAATTACACATTGATTAACCTTTTCCCACAAACAGACGATGTTTGATACCGTAGAAACGTGATAAAATGATAAAATGCTCATAATGAGCAATCTCCCTTTTTGGCACTAGTTTTCAGGAATATGCAATAATACTTATTCATTATTTATAAACGTTTTCGAAATCATGACAAAGATGTTTTCAAAATAGTCTTTTTCCTTTTTTAAGTATGTTGGAAAGAGTTAATTAGATTGATCATATTAATAAAAGCGTCTACTGACGCTAAATAATCAATTTATGATAATAAATAATGCAAATGTACTATTATAGACTTTATAACAAGTTAGTCAGTGCCATAGCATATCTACTGGTTATTGGTTGACGTTACCCTGTCCCATACAAACGATAATTGACGCATCTGTAGCAGAAGACTTTTAAAATCGTTGTGACAATAGGAGAAAACGCTCATAATGTTCAACTCCATTCAATAACATAATTCCATTTAAATATTGTTTCCTTACATTTGACTCGTTTATACTTGGGAATAGATTATTTGAGGTATATTGAAATGTGATAAATCTCGGAAAGTTCTGACTGTATCTTGTACAACAATTATTTGAGCCAGGCAATGGGAAAGAAGACTTATGGAGTTCTCATTCTTTCAAACAGTGAAAATTAGCACTGTTTACTCTGACGTTTACCCGTCTATATGTGCCTACATTGGGTCAAAACATGAAACTAATAGGGCCATTTTTACCCCAGGGCTATGATTTGAACATTCTTGGTAGATGTCAACTGGATGAAGCTGCATACCAAATATCAAAAGCCTTGACAATTCTTACATTTAGATTTGTTAAAGTTTCTCCCTATACAAGTCTTTGTAAAAACAAGTGTGACCCCCGGGGAGGAGTCATTTTTAACCCTAGCGCTATAAATTGAACAATGGTGGTAGAGGTCTACTTGATGAAGCTACATACCAAATATAAAAGGCGTTAGCCTTCTACTTTTAGTCAAGAAGATTCTTAAAGTTGTTTACCTATACAAGTCTATGTAACACAAGTTGCCCCGGAGAGGGGTCATTTTTAACTCCGGGGCTATATTTTGGTAGAGGTCTACTAGATGTAGCTACATACCAAATATCAAAGGCCTGGGCCTTCTACTTTGAGACAAGAAGATTTTTAAAGTTGTTTCCTTATACGAGTCTATGTAAAACCAGTGACTCCCGGTGAGGGGCCATTTTTGACCCCAGGGCTATAATTTAAACGATCTTGGTAGAGGTCCACTAGCTGATGCTACATACTAAATATCAAAGACTTGGGCCTTCTACTTTCAGACAAGAAAATGTTTTAAGTTGTTTCCCTCAACGAGTCTATGTAAAACAAGTGACCCCGGGGAGGGGCCATAATTGACCCCAGGGCTATAATTTGAACAATCTTGGTAACAGTCCACTAGATAATTCTACATACTAAATATCAAAGGCATGTGCCTTCTACTTTCAGACAAGAAGATTTTTTAAGTTTTTTTCCCTTATCGATTCTATGTAAAACAAGTGATCCCCGGGGATGGGGCATTTTTTACCCCAGAGCTATAATTTGAACAATCTTGGTAGAGGTCTACTAGATGATGCTACATACTAAATATCAAAGGCCTGTGCCTTCTACTTTCAGAAAAGAAGATTTTTTAAGTGTTTCCCTTATCGATTCTATGTAAAACAAGTGACCCCGGGGAGGGGGCATTTTTTACCCCAGAGCTATAATTTGGACAATCTTGGTAGAGATCCACTAGATGATGCTACATACTAAATATCAAAGGCCTGTGCCTTCTACTTTCAGAAAAGAAGATGTTTTAAGTGTTATCAAGTTTTTTCCCCATACGAGTCTTTGTAAAACAAGTGACCCTCGGGGATGGGCCATTTTTTACCCCATGGCTAGAATTTGAACAATCTTGGTAGAGGTCTACTAGATGATGCTACATACTAAATATCAAAGACCTGGGCCTTCTACTTTCAGACGAGAAGATTTTTTAAGTGTTTTCCCTATATGATTCTATGTAAAACAAGTGACCCCGGGGAGGGGCCATTTTTAACCCCAGGGCTATAATTTGAACAATCTTGGTAGAGGTATACTAGATGATGCTACTTACTAAATATCAAAGGCCTGGACCTTCTACTCTCAGACAAGAAGATGTGTTAAGCTTTGGTTAATTTCCCCTTTTTTGTTGCCATGGCAACCTGAGTTCTAAATGGAATTTAAATTTTTGAACAATTTTGAAAGAGGTCCACCAAAGGAACATTACTGAGAAGTTTGATGTGAAATTGGTCATGAGGTTCAGGAGGAGATGACCTCAATGTTAACAACGGACGATGACGGACGACGACGGACAAAAAGTGATCAGATTAGCTCACCATGAGCCTTTGGCTCAGGTTATCTAAAATATTGAAACGTAAGAATATATATTTCCATTCGTATACGCGTGAAATAACAGCTTGTGAAAACAAGAGGCCCATAAGATCTAGTTTGTTTTCGAAAGGGACCAAACTGTCATCAATATTTAACTACATGTATAATCTTAGTGTGGTGAAGATCTGATAGTAAATTGAGGCTCTATTGTGTTCACGAGCTGTATAATAGCAATTTTGACAATTTCGAGGGCCATAATCCAGTCACGCATTGGCATATCTGGCTGGTTTTCGAAAGGAACCGAGCTCTCATGGATATCTAACTACTATTTAAGTTTGATTGAGATACAATCAAAACTAAAGACTGTATCGTGTTACCAAGATATTTAAATAGCAATTTTGACAACTTCAATGGCCGTAATCCGGTCTTGCATGGGCGGATCTGGCTGGTTTGCAAAAGGAACCAAGCTTTAATGGATATCTAACTACTGCTTGTTTAATTGAGATACATTCAAAAATAAAAACTGAATCATGTTAACAAGCTCTATTATAGCAATTTTGACAATTTCAAGGGCCATAACTCGGTCTTGCATGGGCGGTTTTCGAAAGGAACCAAGCTCTCATGGATATCTAACTACTGTATAAGTTTGATTGAGATAAAGTCAAAATTAAATACTGTTTCGTGTTAACAAGCTCTATTATATCAATTTTGACAATTTCAAGGGCCATAATCCAGTTTTGCATGGGCGGATCTAGCTGGTTTTTCAAAGAAATCGAGCTCTCATGGATATCTAACTACTGTATAACTGAAGACTGTATCGTGTTAACGGACGCACAGACGGACAAACCACCACGGCATAAGCCCTTCTGGCCTTTGGCGAGTGAACACAATAGCTTGTTCTTACACCGAAAACCCCCAGTTAACCTCTCCTCAATACAACAAGATTGGTAAACTAGAATATTATTATGAGACAATATTACCTTAGCCATAATAAACCCTTTCCCACATACGACATTTCTGAAGCCGATGACTAAATCATTTGGGAAAATATGGAAAACCTCTGTCTATTTTTAGAAAACCTTTAGGGTTGAAAACATTATGGCAATGAAGAAATTGCTCGTGTTCTCCTAGTGCTTTCATTAAGC
>JAUELF010284536.1:0-10292 GCA_031471495.1 Clinocardium nuttallii | reverse complement strand
CCGGATCAGTCTGCGCGCAAGCTAGATTCACCCTGCAAATGGACTAAGTCGATCTGGGACGAAACTGTTCTTTCACATACTTCAAAACAAGATCAAAAACGAAAAGTTGTCAAATAAAACATTTCCAGTACATCCTTTACATATAAGCAATGTATTAAAACTCAGTGGCGTATAATCAGTGCATATTGGTGATGATAAACACTCATTTCTGCGTAAACAAATGAGCCATCACGCGAGAAAATCAGCATTATGGCCTCTGCGTAATGTATCGACCTTGATCAGCCTGTGCAGTCCGTACAGACTGATCTTTGCCGATAAATTCGTCTCAGGGGGATAAACGTATAGAGTCATGATTCCTGAAATAGAGAATCTACAATTTTCTATGCGGATAAGCCTGCGCGGCCTGCTTCGGCTGATACTGGTCGATACTTTACGCAGATTCCACAATGTTGGTTTTCCCGCGAGACGGCTCAAATATTGTTTTAGTTACTTTGTTTATGTGACTGTAGATGAACTTGGTCGTGGATATATTTTGCGTAATTTCACCTAAAAGGTAATTTATTAATGTGAACATTAAGGAAGTAAATATCACTAACATAGTACAAAGAAGGCACATTGCTATTATCATTTACTGAGATATGTGAACATAATACCTACATGTAGCAGGTACAATGTAATTGTAATTTATTATTAAGTAATACATGTTAAATTAATTTTAGTCGGTTATTATCATTATCATTAGGATTAAGAACTGCAATATCTTTAAACACATAGAAAGTATTAGTCATCATTAGTTTTTTATATATATTTAACATGTATGAACCTATACAAGATAGAAATGATTACTATTAGAGACGTATGCTACAGATTTTTCACAAAATCATTCCCAATCATAGAATGTCTTTATTCTTTGTATTGTTGTAGTACATACAATAACGGCTTATATGTATAATATATATATTTGTAATTGATCTAAAAAAATAATATTGGCCTGTCATGACCAATTTCATCAAAAGCACAAATATAGGCATTTTGGCCGATTTGATTTATTGAAACCAGTTATTACACTAACAAAATACAAAGAATAAAGAAATTCTATGATTAGGATTGTTTTGAATAAATAACTGTAGCATACGCCTTTAAGAACTATGAACAAAGACAATAGTACCGTAGCCGGCCTCTCGTTCCAAAGGTCGCGTTTCGAAACACGCGAGGAGCGAGGAGCGGGTCCTGCCTTTTAGCTTTATCCGCACAAACGGCGCGAAAATGTTAAACTAATATTAATCACACTCGATGCCTGCTTCCTGGAGAGACGTACCTAGTACTCGCGCCCAAGAGTAGAACCCGCTCATCTTCGGTATGTGTACCATTGTATTCAAAACAGTATAACAGTGATCAATCATAACCTGGTCTTTTTTTATAGGTACACGCCCATTTCCAATGTTAAGCCAAGGATTCCAGAGAGACTGTGCTTGCGTTCCCGTACGCGGCGAAGGAAACATATTCTACGTATGCTTTGTACCAACTGGTTATACAAGCTTGACATGTGGTCCTCCCGGAAGATATCAAGTCTGCTGTCGGCGGGTTTCTCTTTTTAATTTTTAGCCTAGACAATGCAAGAAAAATGAGGAACACAATTATGTGTTTTATTCTGGGAGAAAATGTTTCGATGATAGAAATTCAGACCAATTGTGAGAAAATAAAAAAATAAAAAAGTAAATAAAAAATAATAAATTAATGAATACAATGAACTCGACATCTCCGGATCAGTAACCAAAATAACGAATAGTGTCTCTTTGAAATAAAAGTTGAGAGAAACAAAACTACATAAAATGTTTAAAAACAATTCCTCCCCACAATAAAATAATTCAACAATGATATAAACGTGTTAAAATGTTTCTATAGTGTCTGCAATTTCAATCTGTAAATTTGACAGTTTCGGGTCGACCTTGCCATTACCGGATCACGTGTCAAATGTTTATTTCTGTTATCTCAAACAATTTTATATTCAACAAAACAGCTGTTTGTTAATAACAAGACATATATTAATCACTTTTATCAAAATAATATGAAGAAGAAAGAACACAAATAAATATCACTTGCAATAACCTGTTGCATAAAAAAAGAATAGTGATGGGGCCAACCCTACTGTACATATGTTTATATTTGACAAAAATGTAAATTTTAACAACAAATATTTAACATTGATTTATCACCATAACATTCATTAAATCATTCTTAAAACGTTACCAAAATAGTTTTACTTAAAAACATTAACATTAAAAACTAAAACATTTATGATTTTGAGACATTTCCTTCGGCTGACCCGAAAGAGTTGTTTGTAAATAGTTCAAATTATCTGCTAGTTTGGCCTAAACAACTTTGACAAGTCATGGACTATTATAAATCGTGTATAGTTGTGAATAACCTACGCATGTATGTGCAATACATACTTGTATCACCAAGATTATGGCTTCACTCATCAATTTTCGCTGTGACAGGTTAACACAATTATTGAGATTTTTCTGTCTTGAGAATCGATGCAGTCAAGCTTTTCGAGATAACGACATTGGTTCTTAAAATAGAAACATCGGAAACGTCTCGCCATTTAAACACTCAATAATGCACATTGTACCACTCAATACTGTACATTGTACTACTCGATAATGTCTATAGTACCATTCGATAACATCCATAGCACCACTCAATAATGTACATTGTACCACTCAATACTGTACATTGTACCACTCAATACTGTACATTGTACCACTCAATAAAGTATATAGCACCATTCGATAACATCCATTGCACCCACTCAATACTGTATATTGTACCACTCAATACTGTACATTGTACCACTCAATAACGTATATAGTACCATTCGATAACATCCATAGTACCACTCAATACTGTACATTGTACTACTCAATAATGTATATAGCACCATTCGATAACATCCATAGCACCACTCAATAATGTATATTGTACCACTCAATACTGTACATTGTACCACTCAATAATGCACATTGTACCACTCAATACTGTACATTGTACCACTCAATAATGTATATAGCACCATTCGATAACATCCATAGCACCACTCAATACTGTATATTGTACCACTCAATAAAGTCTATAGTACCATTCGATAACATCCATAGCACCACTCAATAATGTATATTGTACCACTCAATAATGTTTATAGCACCATTCGATAACATCCATAGCACCACTCAATACTGTATATTGTACCACTCAATACTGTACATTGTACTACTCAATAAAGTCTATAGTACCATTCAATAACATCCATAGCACCACTCAATAATGTATATTGTACTACTCAATATTGTACATTGTACCACTCAATAATGTACATTGTACCGTGTCAAACTATATTGAGGGCAGTGTACCGAATACCTTTATTACTTTATGTTGACCTACCACAGAGACTCAATAATGTCCATTGCATCACTCAATAATCTGCATTGTACCATGTCGAACTTATTTCGGTGGCATGGACCGAATACCTGCATTACTAAAACTCTCTATATGTTAACCAACCCAGAGACACTCAATACTATATATTGCACCACTCAATAGTGTGCATTGTACCACTCCATAATGTACGCTGTACATCTCCATAAAGTCCATAGCACCACTCAATAGTGTACATGGTACCGTGTCGAACTAATTCCGAGGGCGTTGGACCGAATGACACGTTGCGAGACCGCGGTCGATCAATGCTAACGCAGAGTGGTTTGGCGGATTGATTTGATTGATTTGAGTTCAACCCCGTTTTTAACATAGTTTCAGTCAACTCACAGCGTCTAGTTCACCTACCCATGTGTTTCGTAGCTTCCTCATACAAGTACTCCCAAACACAGACTTGCCAAGCAACTGCCCGCTTTTCCACATATACTGTTAGCCAATTGTTGGTGGAAGACGTTGTTTACAGTGACGTTTGTCAAACGTCGCAAAGAAAATTGGTCGAGCTTGTTTTCAAACTCACATCCCCTGACAGCCTGCACGCTACCGACTGAGCTACCGGGGCTCGGCAAAATGTTTTTATGCGCATCTCTGAATATAGGTTTCGGAAAAGGACATGGTTTATCGCAGACAGCAGGTTAAATTAGCTGTTAACAATGCGTATATAGACATGAATAATAAAACTGCACGAACGATAAGGATTGCCTCCGTACTAACTTGTTGAATGGAAACCACGATATTTAGAGATTTGTTTTTTGTCCGGCCCTGACAAGTAAGATAACAATGACTCGTATACGGTTAAAAAATACATAACGTTTAGAGCCGCTTTCAACAACTATATCACGGCGTTTCCTTGGTAAGTTATAAAGTTTAACTGGTCAATTTATCCTGACACTAACGAGTCAGATAGTCGTAAATCTTACTACAATCTCGAGCGCCAAGGAGAGAAAGCCGGCTAACCCGGTAGACGCAATTTTCGTCATATCCGGGCAAAGGATTTGTATCACAGGACATCGTCTGCCGTTAACTGAAACAATCGCTATATTGCGTTTAGAGGAGCGCTGATCGGTTTTACCGTTTAAATCGGGTGACGTTTTTGACCTGTCTGGTGTAGCTTGAAGTATTTGACTTCTGTGAACGTTATTGCGGTGTTTTAGTAGAAATCGTTGGGGCATGAACCATAGCTATTGCCTTTTTGTAAAAGCAAGATAATCAGTTTTGTTTCGTGACATCTTTGTTAACTTGGTGTTAAGAGCTACACAATAGTATAGTTAAGCGGTGCTCTGAGGAAATCAACCTGAATGTAGTTATTGTCCCTGTCGAAAAATAACTGCCTGTATCCAATCTAAGGGTCAAAATAATGCTGCTTTATAGAAGTTTATTGAAACCTTCTATGACTAATAGGCGAAATCCGACTATTTTGATTGACTGGGAGGTCCGAATATACGCTGGTCGCTAATGCCGTACGATACACATCGCAGAAAAGTTAAAGAACATATACTGACATTAACACACTAACAATGTGTCGACTTTCCCCAATTTTATAAAGTCGATACTTTTTTGTTTTATATTTCCCTTTATTATACATGTATTTGTATTATGGGTAAATAAAAGTTGAAATTGAAAAAATTGAATTGAAGTAGCAACTGATGCATTCTAGGAGCACATACTAGGCATAGCCACAAGCAGAGTTATTGCATCGCCTGTAATTAAATAAAAAACACAAAAAATAAACGATTATGTATTTATGATTTTAACAAAGAGGGATCTGGTGTGTATTGAGATTGCCTGAACGCTCCGACAGATGCTAGTTAAAAGCAGAAATGTGAAGACATTTGAGCTGCTGTTTAGTTAAATAGGATTATGAAATACTTATGAAATCAGAGTTTAAAATAGTTTGCCCAGATTCTGCTTAAAATTAAATATACATTGATTCATGTTTTATAAACACGCCTTATGTCTGTTTCCAGTCTTACTGATTCGTCTGGATTGGAACATCCGTGGAAAAAAATTTAACCGTCGAAATATTGGGAATATTGTGGTAAAAGGAGAAATAGCTCGTTTTGAGGTAGTTCTTTCCTTTCAACAATGTTTTCAAACGTTATATGTTGCAAACATAAGCTGTCGGAAGTCGTTTATATAAGGTAAAGAATTAACTCCCATCTTGTTGGTTAATGTGGTTTTAAATGGAACACTTTAAGATCGGAACAACACGTTTAATCACAGGATACAGTATGGACATATTCAGCTCTTCCTTGTTTGGTTAATGTGGTTTTAAATGGAACACTTCGGGATTGGAACAACACGATTAATCACAGGATACAGTATGGACATATCTTGGTCTTCCCTGTTGGTTAATATGGTTTTAAATCGAACATGTGACGTAAATACATTGCAATTCTCAGTTGACCTCAAACTATAAACTCACAACTGAACACCAAGTTAACAAGAGCTGTCGGAGGACACCGCGCTCGACTATTCCACCGCTAATTAGTTACTGAGATATAGACTCTTATGTAGTATATCTTGTTTTTCTTCACCACAGACAATTTGTCACACCTCATTAACTCTTTTCCATTTACAATAAATCAGAAGCTGACCACTTTAAAATCATCTGGAATCTCTTTATAAAACATGTATATAACGTTTTAGAATAGAGTTAAAAAAATGAAGCAAAAATAAAAATGTTATTTTTCCAGTAACAATGCTTTCAAAAGATGTCTACTGCAGATACCGAGGCACCAGAAAGCAAATGTATGTGAGAAAGGGTAAAACTTACCAACTCTCTATTAACCACAGAAAACGGACCTCGACCCGTTCCCTCATACTTCAATACTGCAGCAGACGACAATGAACACATTTTGTCTTCGTTTGACACTATATTTTCAAAAAGCCGTCTACTACAGAGGCTCCTATATGAGAAAAAGTAGGGTTAAAATAGCACACAAAGTAGTGTTAAATTACACTTAACCTTGTTCTACCTATAGACACATTTAAACACAAAGTAGTGTTAAACTACACTTAACCTTGTCCTACCTATAGACACATTTAAACACATCTTCAGCTGATGACTTGAAATCATTCTGACAAAAGGAGAAATTACCCATGACCAGCAATTCTTACTTTTGCCACAATGTTTCCAACTTTAAGCAATAACTAAACTCACATTCAAAGAGACTTTTCGCATTGTTATCAAATAGTTTTCAAAATCGTCTACTGCAGACAACTTGGAAATGGGTAACAAAAGCCTTCCTCAAATGGTGTACAATATCGAAGTTTTATATTTTCATTCATCATTTCCTAGTTTCAAGAATATTATAAGATATAGAAATTATTATCATAACATGTGTGAAACATAACTTGATAAACAATACAATTCACCAAACGTGGCCCCTTGGGCCTGTAGTATAAGTGTTAGTGATTTGTATACATATCGATGGCCCCATGCACAACGGTTGTAACTTCATACTGTAACACTATGTAGTTACAACCGTTTTGCATGAAGCCACGATGTTTAATACGCTTGGTTTTCCTAGACCAGGGCTCATATATACATTATGGGATTAAATAGTTCGTTTAGATAAGGAGGGGGTATTCAGCTATTCTTCCCACAGTTTCTCTTTTACAATTAAAGCAAGCCCGATGTTGTGGGTACTCAAAATATATTTTTGATCACCCACAACAAAGGGTTAGAGGGTCAAATAAGGATTTTAGTACATGGTGATCTCTGATTGTAACATGGAAGTTTCTCCGGCAATCTAGCAGTGGTTGTTATATTGTACTGTTCTTAGTGGCAAGCATGTAATCAATCCAGATTTTCTTCATTTGCAAAAGTTTCAATCTCTCAATGGTACAAAACAAACCGTGTTAGCACATAGCTTGGATGTTAAAACAGATCTTAGCTACACTAGTCAAACATACGCTTGGTTTTCGGGCTCATATAAACATTCTGTGTTACATGAATGTTTCTCCGGGCACTCTAGCAGTGGTTGTACTATCGTTAAGCTCTTAGTGCCAAGCATGGAAGCTACTGCAATCTGTAGTGCAAGTCTTTGTTGGACTGCTTCATTTGAAGAAGAAGTAGACTTTCTCAAGAATCTAAAGAGACAAACACAAAACACGTTACATAAACATTATTTATTTCAAACAGTTTGTCATTAAACATTTAGTGCTGTAAGTAAAATGAATATGATGAACTGTGATAGTTGCATCCTTCATGAAGAGTTTCTAATCGATCCAAATTGTCTTCATTCGCAAAAGGTTCAATCTCTCAATGGTACAAAACAAAGCATGTAAGTTTCAAAATCATTGAATGAAAACTGGAGACTCTTACCAGGTTCACGGTAAACAACAAAACAATAAGTTTTACTATTCTCGGATAATTAACTGAAGCGTTCAATAATAATTTTTCCACTAGCGAATTCAAGCTAATAGACTATGTTTGTTTACTTAGAAATGTTATCATATTTCTTTTAAGTATGAAATCATCAAATAGTATGTTTCGGCTTCCTTATTTAGTTACAACGACACAACCCCGCTCAATCTTACGAGAGTTCCCGTGTATACCTACCTTTTCCCATCTACAGTAAATCTTCATCACAGGACTTTGAAAAGATTAAGTCAAAATTTCGAAAATCTCTAAAATGAGAATTGAAACCATGAATCGAATATGAAGCATTGTGATAAAAGGAGGAAATGCAATTCTGTTGACAGAATTTGTTTTCAAAAGTCGTCTTCTTCAGATTAAAGCATTCACCTTATGGGTGAAATGGTTAAACTTTATATCCCTTAATTGATAAATCATTAAACCGGACAAAATTCAACCACAATACTGTTCTATTTTTGCTCAAACTTAAGACAAACCTTCCGACCATAGCAATAATTGTGTCAAGCTCGAGTAATCAATGCCCACTTACATTGTGATTACGTAGATTCTTTGCCAAAAACCCCACCGGCGATGATCCCAAGACGCCAACCGGAAGCAATTTAAAACGTGGGATCCGTGATAATGTATAAAACCCACGAAAATCGACACAAAGGAACTTCAAAAACTTGTTCTAGAACAGTTATATTCTTTATAATAACGCTAATTTCGCTTTTCATCGGGTTGTACAAATTTCTCATAGCATCGCAGCCGTTATTAGACCATGCATAAAATAAGCTTTCTCTTTCTGCAAGCCATTGGTCACATTGAAAACATGTATGGTATTCATGTTCAACTGTTAAAATGTCTTTATGAGTTAAACAGTAATTACAAATGAGATTCTTCCTTTCAATATTAAAATGTCTTTGTGAGTTAAACAGTGATTACAAATGTGATTCTCCATGTCAATTTTAAAATGTCTTTATGAGTTAAACAGTAATTACAAATGGTATTCATGTTCAACTGTTAAAATGTCTTTATGAGTTAAACAGTAATTACAAATGCGATTTTCCCTTTCAATATTTAAAATGTCTTTATGAGTTAAACAGCAATTACAAATGTGATTCTCCCTTTCAATATTTAAAATGTCTTTATGAGTTAAAACAGTAATTATAAATGCGATTATCCCTTTCAATATTTGAAATGTCTTTATGAGTTAAAACAGTAAATACAAATGCGATTCTCCTTTTCAATATTTAAATGTCTTTATGAGTTAAAAACACAGTGTTAATCACCAACAAATGATGCTGAAGAAGAAGTCAAAGATAACTATTACGAAGCCTTTCAGGCCCAGATTAGTAGAACACCACAGCATGATGTCTTGCTCATCATAGGAGACCAGACTGCTAAGGTTGGGAAGGACAACAGCGTACATGAAAGAGCCAGGGAAAAGAGGGGTATGGTGTTATAAATGAAAATTTACTACTAGACACTAGGGCTTAAAGAGGAGCAGATGTGAACAGTGACCACCACTTAGTTGTCGCAAAGCTCCAGCTGAACTGAAAAAGGCAGATGATAACAATAAGCCTGGAAGGAAGATCATAGATATTAAACGTCTCAAAGAGCCTGAAATAAAACAGAAACTCACCATTGAACTAAGAATCAGATTTAAAGCTTTGGAAGACCAAATTCCACATGAAGAGAATTATATTAAAAAGAGGTGGGAGAACATTTAGAACGTGTATGACAAGACGAGTGAAAAAATCATCGAATTTCGAAAGAGAAATGACAAAGTATGGTTAACAGCAGGTACATGGAAAGTTATTGAGGAAAGAGGGAAACTGAAAGAAAAAGTTCTGAGCACTAGGTCGCCGAGACTAAGAGAACAAGTACAGAAAGATTATGGAGACAAGGAAGTCAAAAGGTGTGCAAAAAGGGATAACAGAAACTATCTGGAAGAGCGAGCCGAAAAGGTAGAAAAAGCTGTAGCAAGGGGTGATTTCAACACAGTCTATAAGATCACAAAAGAACTATGTGGTCAATCAAAACAACCACCGCCAGTGAAGGATAAGATTATCACAACTGAGACAGAACAGGCTATACTTTGGGTGGAACACTTTAAAGATGTACTTAATAGACCAGAGCCACTTGTCACATGTGAAGGAGAACAACAAAAAGATGACTTGGTAATATGTACAGACCCAGCATCAAAAGAAGAAATAGCCAAAGCCATAACATCAATGAAAACAGGAAAAACAGCAGGCATAGATAGAATTCAAGCTGAGATATTGAAGGCAGATATTGGAATAGATACGGAAGAACTACACAGCCTATTCGCGAACATTTGGGAAAAGAATAAGATCCCCGCTGACTGGTCAAAAGGACTCATTGTCAAACTTCAAAAGAAAGGCGATTTAGGAAACTGTGATAACTGGAGAGG
>JAUELF010284535.1:0-19214 GCA_031471495.1 Clinocardium nuttallii | reverse complement strand
ATTCCACATGTCCAAAGTATTATTAAGTAATAACTGTCTAAACAATGAAAACAGAACACATTTCGATTTAATTAATACTTACTTATCAATGCAAGTTTAATTCACCATTCAAATGAAGAAAATGAATTGATTGCATCATAAAGTACAGACAGTAAAGCGAGTTTGTTATTATAATGGAAAACCAAGACACAAATATAAATGACATCATCTTACATCTATTTATTATTAAGGATAGTTTCTCCCTTATTTTTGTATTTGAATTAATGTCATCGAAAATATAATGAAATTTAATATTTATACATGTGTATGATTATCAGTTATCAGTACAGACAAACCTGTGTTTATATTCTTAAACTATATAACATGCTTGGAACTAAGATATTACATTTGTGTTGATGTCTGTCAGTGTATGTGTGACTGTAAATCTTGTACTCATCACATGATTGAAAACTCTTTACTTTTGGAATTCTGGAAGTTGAAAACACAAATCATTGGAGCCCCATCATACATAACCTACTATTTATTCAGGAACACAGACATATATATATATATATCAAGACTTGTATTAAATGTACAACATAGATGGTCGGTGATTTCCATTTATAATAATCGAAAGCTTGATTTTTTCATCATGGTGATATTTCTATTGCTTGGGACTGAGCATGATTATCTTTGAATGTAAACACAGTGGATGACATTCTCAAATAATATACCCTTTTTGGATACTCACCCTATATTTTATATAATGTTGTTGTTAAATTCAATGATGAATGAAACCATATTGTTGGTCATAAAATTTACATATTTAGGGGATGGAAAAGATGTTTTGAAATTAGAGAACTAATTCCTTGCAATATATCTTTTGCAACAATGTTTCCAAAGGTTATCTGCTGCAGTAATCAGATGGTAAAAGAATCAAGTATTTAAAGTGGTTACTTGGAAGAATTTGTCATAGTGACATGATTATGTTGAGCTATACACAGTTACATAACATTGTCAACTTACACATGATGAAAGATTCCCCATTCTGTTTCACTAGTCTAAATGAATCACCGATGATCGGCCCTGTATTACCTTCTTTTTCTATGTAGGATTCAGTTAAGTCTTGTCCTTGGTTCATTGGGTTTAAATAAGGATATAGGGTGTGATGTTGGGCAGCTGTAAAGATAAATTGAAGTTCAAATTTCTAGAGTATTTTTTGACAATTCGGTCTATTTTCCATCATTTGTATTTGATAAAATATCTTATCTGAAATTTAAATCTTGTATTACAGGAACAAAACTATCAATACAATATCAGGCTGCATTTTAAATGCATACGGAGAGAAATCAAACCGTGTTGATACACACTTTTATTTTGACACCTGTTAAGTGACGAATACATTTGTGGGTGGGATAAGATCCAAACGAGCTGATCATTTCGGACTGATAAATCCAAATTGGAAAGTAGTTTGATGATATATTATCACGAGCTCTGTCACATTATGAGGATTAATAAGCAATTGTTTGTGTTCGTAATTCATTATTTTATGCGATATGAAATGAAAACGCATACACAAGCTTGTAATAACTATTTGATTTTTGTGGTCTAGATAACAGATGTATTAATCTATAAATGTGTAAAACAACCGAAAAGTAATCCGTAGCTTTTTGCTAAATAAATAATTTGTTTTCGTTTTACAAAGTTAGAAAAAGGTCCTGTCACTAGTGTAAACGGTTAGTGCTTACACCAGTGACAACTAAGTCAATTAAAATTACAGTACACATGTTTCGTCAAGAATCTTGACATTGCGCCTGTTGCAGAGATGTTAGTGAATGTAAGGAACGGTCACTCTGCATTGGAGATTGAGGGTTATATGTAGGAGTCACGTTACATTCGTAGCTACACAGCCATTATCCTTTCACTGTCTATACACAGATGTGAAGTCATATGGATTAACTTTTTATACCCACATCAAAACAATGCCATATGTTCCATATTTAGATCAGAATCACATTAAAAGCTTTAACTATGCTATTCAGAAATTGAAAATCAGACGAAAAAAACCCAAATGCTCGGAAATAACGCATATATCAATTGATTAAGCGTCAGGGACATGAACTTAATTTCATATCAACATCAAAAAATATTTCATACGTATAGAGGAATGACGAGTATATTTATAACTGTCGCAACACAATCACCACCGTTGTCATAACTATAAAAGTGTTTGTGTAGTGCATGCCGAAATTATCACAATCCCTTCACAGATTTCGATATAAGATCGATCATATATTCTATTATAGTTTTATATAGTTTTAAGTTTTCTTTTGCACTCGAGCGTTTTTGTATCTCGCATTTAGGGACTAAACAAATAGCGTTTGGTATCTATTATTTGTTACCAATGGGCGACAAATTATTCCTTCCGGCGAGAATCCTCTTCTGTTTGGTACTTCAACAATAAGATGTATTATTGTAGAATATCTATTACTCAGTGGAAACATTATTTTACTAATTGTATCCAGGTCTCCTATAGTTTTATTTATCTTTACAAAGACATGTGCACTTTTCAAACATATATACAATAGACTGTAGGCTGATGTTGTAAACTTTACACTTAATTGTTGAAGACTACGTAGTAGGTAAAAAACCAACGATTTACACAATACGTATAGTTCTATTGTTCAGCATAATACAAGATCACATTATATACAATGTACGTGATATAAATGATTATCGTTTCATGTGTTTTCGAGATAAAGATGGTTAGAACAGTACTAATTTTGATTATCTATAATATGACATTGTGCTTTGTGATATAAAACTAACTATGACGACTCGTCATGTTCATCGCAAAAATCCGATAATTCATTTGTTAAATTTATTTAGAAATTATATCGTTATACTTTAGTCAAAGTTTTACTAAACGTATTATAATCAAATCTGAAACGCAAATAATGTAAATTGTTTAATCAATTGTAATATGATGTTAAGGTGATTAAAATAGTCAGTTCCTAGGTATGGTTATATCAATATCATTTTAAATATCTCCTGAATCCGCATCTGCAAATGAGCCACGACGCAGGGCAATTATATAATCACCATTTCCCCACATACAACTACTCTAGACGACTTTGAATACAAATGTTTTAATTTATTGTTTTGAATAAATCTAAATCTTATTATTTCAAACAAATTTTGATGCCAATAAATTAAGATTTAGTCCCTACAAGCAAAACGTTTTGAGACAATCTCAATCTAGTTTGTAAATTTAATAATCAGCCTTTAAGTTTTAAGTGTCCAACTAAGTTACCCTGTTTTTGGTAATATCTTCGTCTTCATTACTTAGTTCTTGTTTGTCATTCACGGTCGATCTGTAAGTTTCATTCATGCGTGCCTCATCGTCCGTGATGAAAACTATTTGGGAAAGGTTAATTTCACAGTTTAATTTTCCTCGGAGACTTATATATATAATTCCGTCGAATTACTTTACACTTTATTAAAATTCGTACTCTACGATGTCTTACATATTACCCTTAATTACAACTGGGCAAATCTATGGAACGTCTGTATAAATAAGATTGTAGTTATTGATAATAGTTGTAAACATTGTTGAAAAAGACTCATAATACGTATTTACATCTGTTGCCACTGTATTTTCAAAAGTCATCTTCTGCGTAAAGTTCGAAATGCGTTTGAAAGGGATGGTAAAACTTATCAACGTATATAAAACCTATATTGTTTAGCTGAAAACGAGGCTAGTGAACACAATATCCGTATACTAAATTGCATTTTCGTCTACGCAAATAAACCAACTGATTTGCTACAATAATGAATTTCTCTATGTTAATAATATATTCTATTTATTTTAACTGTATTTATCAGGTCTGTATATTCGGACTGTTGTGCTTTGGAAGCAGCCACCCTTCTTCCTCTCAACAAATACCACAGGTGGGAACATCAAATGGAAATGAAAATATGTACTGTCTGGCACCATACTATACCGATTTGGTCCTCAGCGAAGGAAATATGTGGCACAGGAATGTAAATTCAACTGCCGACATCACTATCATGAACTTTGCTAAGGACGTCGTATTCAATAAAACTGGTAACGAAATTAACCCGCTATTTATGATAAAAGTCACTTGGGAGGAGATGCATCACTACAATAGTTATTTATCAGACACTAATCCAGTAAGTAATATTCTTAATACTGCTAGAATATCAATAGTAACATCACTGGCTTCGAAATATGTACGACACTCATTCGAAAACCTAGCGGAACGCATTTGAAGACCCAGATCAGCCAGTGCATCTTGACAGTCTCATCTGACTATGCACTATTCGCCAATTCATCAAAGACAGGGTTATCTGTAATGTCGTTTAAACAGTAGAGTGTATACACTGTGTAAACTATTTCAATAGACTTGTATTACATGCAGTCAAAACTCGATGGCTCGAACTCGTAAAGATAACGATAGATAGTTCGAGGAATTCGAGTTTAGTAGAATAGTTTTATGGTGACTATATGCGCGTAGTTTGTTGTATGAAAATGCAAACCTACTAAAAGCAGTGCATTTTCTTTAGATTGCAAACACATTGATGGCGTTCCGATTAATTCCTTAAAAAAAGGAAAACCGTTTCATGTATGTATTCTAATTTAATACATCTTGTATTTGTACAAATTAACATGACTAAACGAATAAGAAATGCACATTAGATCCAACCATGCTGCTTATATCATTGCATACTAGCAAAATTACATCGTTTAAAAAAATGAACGATTATACTGCCACCGACGACTGTATGAATTGTCCTGCCTTTCGTATATGGTGGCATTTTACTGCCGTAAGCTAATTTTTTAACATTTTGAACAATATTAACATATTATCTGTGGCCCTGCGTGTTCGAGCCACCGAGGTTTGACTAAACATTGCATATCAATGCCATTGAAATTCAAGAATTTATTCTGCTATTCTTGTGTAGCTAACCTGTGCTCAATATGAGCCATTGTGATCAATCACTACGGGTTAGTTCAAATGTTCTTTTTTGAAATTACTGGTCTTACTTAAATGTTGAGATTGTTCAGACGATTTCTGTTTTAGCAGTATGCATTTGAGTTTTTAGCATTGATGTACACACAGATCCTTCCATACGTGTTATAGTTTCAATGATATTAGTTTCCCTTATTAACCGCGTATGTATCATTGATTGCTCGTTCATGCGAAGTTGAGTCTTTAACAACGAAAGGAATGACCGGAAAATGCTTTTAATATCATGTTTGCACATAAACAGATATATTATACAACTGTCGAAGAGGTCAACTTAATATACAGTTTCCTGTGAATAAACTTCAAAGATCGTCATTATCGTAAATGACACAGCTTCTCATCTTTTCGGTCTAATTAATGAATTGTTCAATGACAAGGGAATTGAAAACGGCACGCATTTTGGTGTCTGATCATTAGTTAAGATATTATCTTTTCAGTTACAAAACAAATACTGTGAATCATATGAGACACGGAAATTCGGATTGCATTCTAAGCATCTCGTATGAGAAGAGTGTTTGATGGCTCACACGATTTTAACAATGAGTCTTCCTTCCTTCTCGGGAATCGACGTTCGGGGTTTTGAAAGAAAAGGGACACTCGCATAATGTGGAGGCTAAAATGACATATACTTAAAAGTTCTTCAAATAGCTTGAAAAGTGATAACAGCTGTGATTCATTGGGGCTTGGAAATTGGAAATATGCCTATAAAAAGTTCACCGAACTACATCATTTACCTCTCCTGGCGGCCATTTATATTTCTTCTTTGTTGAAAAGAAACGGTTAAATGAAATATCAATGCAACATAAACAAAATAATAGTCAATTGAATATAGTTTTCTAACTCATTTTGTTTTATGTTTTTGCACATTATCAGCGCTAACAATTTACATACACATAATACTAATATGGAAAGATACCATTGTTGTTTTGCTTCGTTTTGAACTTAACTCTTTCAACCTAAATCTAAAAATGTGCTGGCTAACATTTGCACTTGGATGAGTCTAAGTAACCACTTTTGTTAATATCAAGATAAAATGGTGAACGATGCCTCCAAAATAGTAGCCTGTTTCAGATGTCGCGGATGCGTCAGCTGGCCTGGATATATATACTTGGTACCACATGCTTAACAAAATCGCTTCCAGAAGTCAAAGGGTTATGTAACAATCGGAATGGTTTGGTTATTTGTTGGTATGGTTTTCTCCTTGTGATGTCATAAGCTGTTTACAAATTTTAATTTGTTTTTTCGATTTTATCGATTGAATACTGTAAAAAAGCTGTATCGCATTTCAGAATGCTACTTTTCAAGCGGTGTACATAACTGATGGTTCGAACAGCTTTGTATTGTATTACTACAAGGATGGGGGCATGACAATTACAGTTGGAGATGTTGTGATAGGCTCGATAGTGGGAGGAAACGTGACCGGCCTGAATAATACTTATGCGTTTCTCAGATCACCTGATGAGAACTTGATTCTTGGGAGTAAGTACTTGATCCATAAATTAATTGTTAAATTTAACAACATATCATCGCTGCAAGTGTAATCATGCCCAGTTAAGTTGTTTCAACGAAACGAATCCATATTTGCCTTTTAAAATAATTCTTTCCATGCACAAATATATATGACAATAGTTGATAAGGACAACTAATTATAAAACTACCCATTTATCAAAGCTTAAAAAGTGTCATCATTGCAACTTCATGCAACGGATGTCTCTTTTTGGTCGATAACAAAGATTGATCTCGAAAACCCCATTCTACAACTAATGTTGGAGTTTACGACCATGTTTGATAGTGGATGGAAATGTGACCGGCCTGGAATAACGATGATGAATTTCTACAATCACCTGATGAGCACTTGATTATCGGGGGTATGTTCTGTGTATCCATAAAATCATTGCAACATTCAACATCATATAATCAATCGAATGGTTGATAAACTTCATATTGGCGCATTGCATCAGCATTATTCCGATTGGTAACATGGTTAGTGTGTGATAGTCATCTAGCATCTAACACTGCTAGCTTTCATATAGTAATTGGTTCAAGTAACTTCATTACCGACGATAGGATTAACGAAAAACAAGTTGATAGTTTTTAAACAGACTATAACGAGCGGTTGATCACGTTCAGCATTTATTCTGTTCTTCGCTCTAAACATTGTAAAAAGGCGGAAGTATGCTGTATTCTTCAAGTTAAACCAAATAATTATAATAAATAGATGACTTGATAAAAGTGAGTTTTGAAATAAAACATAATCTTATATACACCGCGTATAGAAACATACCTACATATTACTGGATAATCATAGGGTGCAACGTACGAATAGTTCTATACTAAAGACGAGGCGGCACAGAATTGAACACTGCCACGTTATATGAAGCACTGTTATTATACTATATAGTGTACTGTCATAAAATATAAGAAGTGTAGCTGGTCGTAGGCGTGACGTATATGCGATAAGATCATCAAACCACCCGGCAAATCATACATAACCAATATTAACGCTCAAACGCAAATTTATTTGAATCAACAATATTCGATAATATTTATATAGGTGCTACCTATTTACACGAAAAACACTTCAAATTAAACAGCATATTTTGGCAATTACAGTTAATTTTTAAAAGTATTTGACTAGAAGTTTTGCAATTTTCACCCCATTCTGATACCGCAGCAAACCAATTTACAGGTTTAATATAAATTGTTGAACAATTTTTGATGAGGGTCACCAAAGGAACATTCATGTCAAGTTTGGTTAATATCGCATCAGCAGTTTCATAGAAGATTTGACCGTTTGACGTACGCCGTATAGTGAGTGATCACAATGGAACACCTTGAGCCTTCGGCTTGAAATTGGTATTTAAACAAGAGGGCCATGATGGTCATAGATCGCTCACATGAATAATGCCATGTGATTACTAATGCAAAACACATTAAGACAATTATTGTGAAAAAGATTCAAAATGCAACTTCCAGTGTTAACAAGATATTCCTTCATTTGGCCCAGTGACGTTTTTACCTGATATGACCCATATTCAAACATGGACTATATATCATCAAGACAATCATTCTGACAAGGTTTCAACTTGCTAAAGAAAAATCAAGTAGAAATGCGACCTCCAGAGTTTCAACGACTTTTTCCTTCAATTTGGCCTAGTGACATAGTTTTTGACCTGGCATGACTCATATTCGACCTTGACCTAGATATCATTTAGAGAAACAAAATTTAAAGATGCTGAAACAAAGTTCGGTCTTTACAGTTTTAACTCGACTTTCCTTCAATTTGTCAAAATGCTCTAGTTAAAAATGCAGCACCCAGAGTGTTAACAAGATTTCATTTCAATTTGGCCTAGTGACATAGTTTCTTACTCAATGTGATCCATTTTCCAACTTGTCCAAGATCTGATAGAGATATATGTTCTGATATACTTCCATGAATATCTGATGCAAAACGTAGCTTGTAGGGTGTTAACAAGGCACATGTTGACGATGGACAGTCGCAAGACAACATATGATCACAATTGCTCACATTGAGCTATTCATGCACACGTGAGCTGAAAAGTAAAAGAGTAACATATTTTCAAGAGTTTCAATACTTTCAAGTAAAAAAAATTAAGCCTCCAGAATGTCAACAAGATTTTTGTTCACAATATTAAACCTTGATATATATATCATTAGGACAAACTTTCTTTAAGATGTTCAGGCTGCTGAAGAAAAAAGAGATGCCTCTAAAGTTTTAACAAGAGTTTCAATCAATTTGGCCTAGTGATATTGTTTTTGAGTGGACATCCCATATTCAAACTTGACGTACATATCAACAAGACATCCATTCTGACAAAGTTTCAATATTTTCAAATTAAAAACGCAGACTCATGTTTTTAACAAGATTTTGCTACAATTATTACCTAGTGACCTTGGTTTTGACCCAGCATGACCCATATTCAAACTTGACATTCTGACAATATCTCAAGCTGTTGAAGCAAACTTGGCGAAACGCCCGAAACATTTTACGGACACACCCGAATGAGTGACGTTATGTGGGGCCACCATATTACTTTAAATTTACGGCGAGCGATTCAAGATAAAGCGGAACAATGTATATTGTTTTATGGCGCATCGACAGCTAAGGTCATTTAGCGCGCATTTGAATGTAATTATTCATGATCCCTGGGTAAACAAACCAGTACTAGGCTAGACAATGTTGGGATCGGTAACCTATGAATCCGACAAAGAAGCGGGGAGCCACGAAGAGAAAAACATGCAGTCTGTCCAGGGCTCGAACGCGGGACCTCTCGCTTTCTGGACAAGTACTCTATCGACTGAGCTAACCGGGTCTCTTACATGCACTCTCTCCTATTGTGTATGAGTTCACGAAACAACGGAGACAGTCTATTCACAAAGTCTAAAGCGAATGTTTTGTTTTGGCCCCAGATGACGTTACATCCGGTTTGATCGATTTGTTCAATATTCAAAAATCTGATTTCGAGCGGGTAAACTTCCCTTGCTAATTTTACTTTTACAGGCATATACACAAAATAAAGAAGTATATATTTCCATTTAACTTGGTTATATGTATATTTTAATCGCAACTTTGAAGAACATTGTGTAGGCCCTTTAATGCTAATAATGTTTGGCTGTCAATATGGCAGACAAGGGAGATAATTACTGTAGTTCTGGAAACTATGTATTGGCAACGTTTCAGGTAAACCGAGATTAGAGCATATGCAACCAGGAAAGACCCAGATCAACAAGCACCCAATTCAAATCAGGTTCCGGGGATAGTTTTGGACAATTAACTGACTATATACGTATGTATTGTTATCTTCAGTGTTTGTTATATCACAACAACAGAACACTGTTAAATGATCCCTGCATAACAAACCAACACTAGCCTGGAAGTGTGCTTTCGTCCATGAGCACTCTACCATGACCGTGGAGAGCGATTATCGAGCGCAGGACGCATTGTCCACAATCCCCCATGCTAATCTCTTGGCAACGATGGATGCATCTGCGAATCAGTAATTTGATAGTAAATGCTTTTAATTTCAATACTTCAGAATGTCCGGTGTCGCGTGAAGTGAGCCATATAAAGGTGCAGGTACGTTTTATTTCAGTTTTATGTTCAGAGAAAAACTCATCGAAGTTCATATTAGTATCGTGTAATCATGCATAGATTGACAGCATGTTTAGCTGCAGTTTGTTGCTTTGTATATAATAATGAATAATGGAATAAGGAAGAGTATAAATAGTTGTAATTTTGAAGGTTATTTGGTTTATTATCAATAGGTGTGCGCATTCTGTAACGTCTCTTAACCACCGAGGTGATTTCCTATTCTTCTTATAAATCACATAATTTAAAGTTGACGTCTTATTATGTTCTAAATGAAGTAGGTCGGTCCGTTTGTTCTCCACGTAATTGAGTAAATCTTGTTCATATTTCTCGTAAATTACCTACAAAGCCCACTCCATCTCATACAAATTGAAAAGCATTAATCAAATCGAGACAATTTGGTGGACCCCCTATTTCTTCTTATTTACCGCAATGAATGCACCCATAAGACATTGTCTGTACCATCCAGTCGTCTAATAACCTCAAACAGTGAGGGAAGTTTGTCATTTTTGTTCACCAGATTTTCTTTAATTATTCGTTTCATAAAAACACATTAACACGTCCTTTGAAGTCAAAGTGCACTAGGAGTATGTCTAACAACCCAACCCTTTTTACACCTAACACTGTAAGAACCGGTATATCAATCTGTGAATCACATATCACTTGGGTCATACTTGTTTCAACAGGTTCATAATTCACAAACGCATATGTCCAGTGTTGGAGCTCAATAGGTGGCAACGCTGGCTGATAATCGAAGTTGTGAGTTCAAACCCAAGCTCAGAAAACTTTCATTCTGACGTTTGACAAAAGTCATTGAGACAAGCGGCATTCATCTTTCACAAAAGAGCTAACGTCATTAAGTGAAAATAAACCAGCCAGTGGCTTTAAGCAGACGACTTTTGAAAGCAGTGTGATTAGTCTAGGAATCGTATTGGTAAGTGAACTGGCCACCGCGGTATTGACTGAACATTGTTGAAAACCACATAAACCCTTAACCAATCCATGTACTTAGTTAAGTTCTAAACGGATTTCGGACATGTCTGTATATTGTCTGGCCTCATGTCCTTCCACGAGGTTTCCAACACAATTACACACCATTGGTCACGTTCAGAGAAGAAAGGAGGTTACAACCCAGGTCAAAACATTTGTCGTTCGTTGACTTAAGATGTCATACAAGGCTGTACATCAAATACGACCGGCTTTCTACAATGTCGCACACCATGTTTGTCTTTTTGTGTGGTATTACCGGCCTTTACCACGGGCTTTTCTCATTCGGCATTAATTCGCCCGTTTGAACTGAACCTAACTGACATGTTTCCGTTGCTTGACGGTTGTTTTTTCGGAGAGAACGTGTAAGCATTCTTGATGAGTTACATTATATTAACACTTATCCCCATGTTTGATACTTTACAGAAAAACTGCTGGCCATGGTTTATCCTATTTTAGAAACGGCTTGAGAATAACGTAGACCAAGCTCAGTCTCGACATTTGTGTAGTGTTTTCTTTGTCTACATTGTTCGCTGTTAGTATATCAATATGCTGCAAGAATCAGTTAATAAACTCCTTTTAAGAGGTTAATTTAAACAAGCTTGGCAATGAGACTGTGTGCATGCATTCAGTGGGGTAAGAGTAAACAGTGACATGTAAAGATGTTTCTACTTATTCTAGGCAAAATAACTTCGATCAAATAACATACTCGCTCAATTGTGTCCGTACGAAAAGGACATGTAATGCCTACCTAACTGAACGGTTTACGTTAAAAACTTAAAATCGAATCAGTATAAGTTCATAGAGCTGAGACACTTTTATAAATGTCATTATTTTCCATATATAGATTTTCTTGTGAGATGGCCCAATTATAACGTTAACAGTTCATCCAGTGCGTACATGCATACCACCAAAAAGGCTTTCGGCGTTTTAAACTTTGTTTTTTTTCGTATTTCAATGTATGTTTCATTAAATTGTTTGTGACTTTACCTAACGCTAGTTTGAACAGTATATATCTTAATATGAGCCGTCACGCGAGAAAACCAACATTATGGCATCTGCGTAATGTATCGACCAGATCAGCCTGCGGTGTCCGCGCAGACCGATCCGGAACGATACATTCCGTGTCCGAGGGATAGAGGTATAAATTAATGTATGATTTCTGAGACAGAAAATCCACAGGAAGCTAAACGTGTCCATTCGGGCTAGCCTGCGTGGCATGCTAAGGCTGACCCAGGTCGACACCTTACGCAGATGCCATAATGTTGGTTTTCTCGCGAGACGGCTCATTTACTAGTTTCATTTTTAGTTGTACACCAGCTCTAAGAGAGAGAAAGTTGATGTACGTAAATGGAGAATACTATGTTTCATAGTCATCTGATTAAAACATACACTGTTCGTCAAAAAGTCTTGAACGTTTTTTGGTGTGTTTGTCTAAATTGTGTTTTACGCAGCATTCAATCGTATTTCAATGATATCACGGCGTTTCAACAGTAACTTAACATAACTACCCTTGATATTGATCATGACGCCGATTCGTCAGTGTGATTAATTGATTGATTGATTGTTTGGTGTTTTACGCCGCTTTTAACAATTTATCAGTCATATCATGGCGTTTCCTGGGTAAGTTACAACTACTACTGATCCATTGATCCTGATACCAGCCAGTCAGTTTCACGAAGGGCAGCAATTACTTCCATTATTAAAGTATTTGGTATGACACGGCCCGAGATCGAACCCGCGACCTCCCGCTACAAGGGTGGACGCTCTACCTCTACACCACCGAGGCGGTTCGTCAGTCAGAATGCTATCCGCGTAAACCTAAGCGCAAAGGATGGCTGCCATTACTACCTTTTTAATATATTCGGTATGTTCGGTCCGGGGATTCAACCCTCATCGTCCGCTCATGCGGTGAACGCCCTTAACAATGAAGAATAACGAAATAAGTATACAATTCAGATATTATAAAACTCTTTCATTAATTAGAAAACCTACGTAGGTCGGATTTCATTTGCTGTAAACCAAACATTATCAATTGGCCTTATTCCAGTCTAATCGGGTTCATGTTGTTCCAAAACAACTCATTTTGATACATCCAGTGCAAGATTTAGCAATGCTCGTTGGAATTCAGTCGGAGCTAAAAGTCAGTTGTTGACAGCTGCAGGCCAAACTACTGCTTTGGCGTTGAAAAAAACTGAGAAATATGCCATTTTTCGGTAGTTGTCTTGCCAATGGTTACTTGAGGTTATAACTGCAATGAATCTCTGATTGTATACATATATCTGAGATCGTTTTCCAAGCCACGCCAATCGTCTTGCATAAACAAATAAACGTTAAAAACTACCCGGTTCTCATCAATCACATGGCGTTTGTTTGTGATGCAGAATCTGCGTTCGGTAATCGTGTTTACCGGACGGAACAAATCGATCGATTTGATTGGCTAAACTACTGTATCTAATTTGCATATCTGATCTATGAAATTATCCATGTTTATATTCAATCGAATCAGGAAGGAATGTTTTACAGAATGACTCAGTATTCACTTCAGCGTTTTAATCATAATTTGAACAAGCACAGTCCCTTCATCATACATCAAACTGCTAACCAACTTGTCAGATTTTATTATCTCAAGTCACATATTACATCCCAATATTAAAAGTGATAAGCATAGCTTAAGTGAACCGTTATGCAATGCATGACCAACCGAGGACCTCATTATTTTTTTTTGTAATTTGCGTTGTTGTAACTTATGGTTAAACCTTTCCCACATAGAGGCGCTTTCTGACTGATGCCTCTGCAGCAGATGACTTTTGAAATAATTGTGGCAAAAGGAGAAATTGCTCACGATGATAATTTAAAATTAGTTTTTATATTTTGTTAATGGTTATTCCAAAGTAGTCTTCGGCATATTTATTATATCTGGGAAAGGTTTAACTATTTGTCTGCTGAAATCGATTTTGGCAAGCCCTCTGATCAGCTTATATTATGTTTAGAACTAAATTTTACATGGTGTCATCTTGATATTCCTATAAATGGCTATGGATTCTTCCAAAATGCAAAGCTTGTCATGTCCATTACAAAAAACCTGTCCTAGAATTGAAAGTCTAAATTATAAGAAAAGGGGCAAACGAAATTGAAAACTGATACGGAAATATTTACAATAACAGAGTGGTGATCTTTGAAGACACACCGTAATGAAATTGCGGGTAGCGTTTATCATTATCAACCGGAGCATTATCATGGTGGTTATTGTTTGCCTCGCCAAACAGAAGTTTTCAAGAATTGTCTGTAAAGAAATATGTATTCGGGTCTTCGCATTTATGAGCAGGCCAGGCAGATATGTTGTCATACGTGTGATAAAGGCAACCAAGTCTTCGACAATTAGTCACACAAACGAACAAAACAATATAACTCATAGGGTATACAGTCAACTCTGTGCTTAATGTCAACTTTATAGAGCAATTCCCTGTTCATAGTAACCACACTTTTAATTTCACAATTACTCATTGTCTGCATAGATGACCCTGCAAATAAAGACCGACGCCTGTAAACATATAAAACCAAATGAATCAATCAAGATGTTTTCAACGTCGCCAAGTACCACTGTGTTGCATGTGGGAAGGATTTAGAAAAAAAAAGGGAGTCAAAAACCATATTACAGATGTTGGTCCAATATGTTCCACATAATTCTGAGAGAAATATGTAAATGAGGTTGTGTTCCAATATGTTCTACGCCATTCTGAGAGAAATATGTAAATGAGGTTGTGTTCCAATATGTTCTTCGCCATTCGGAGAGAAATATGTAAATGAGGTTGTGTTCCAATGTGTTCTACGCAATTCTGAAAGAATTATGTAGATTAGTTTGATTGTGTAAAGTTTATGTCACCCTCGAGTTTCCTGATCAAGTTGATAAGCATATGTACAATGTATTATATTTCATTGGAGAAATGTCTGCATGGCATTTATGATTGGGTCTCCTTCATGGGCTAATATTTCAACTTGAATCCGCATTGAATGGTCTTTTCTTCCCCGAGTGGTCTTTTAACACAGGTTGGGACTGTATTTTCATAGTTTAGTGTTTCGGTGGACATGAGACTTAATACCGATTTACGCGACTTTTTAGCAACGTTTACGTATTACGTTATATACATCTCTAATTCACATTGTTCGCGTACCACCTCTCTGATGTATTGGAAGAGCGTCCGGTAGAGGTTGTGGGTTCCATCCGCTGCAGGGTCATACCAAAGACTTTTTTAAAAAAAATGGCTGTAATAGCTGCCCTCCCTTGGCGCTCACTCACGGTTGTTGGGTTAGCATTACGACTGACTGGCTGGTGTCAGGATTAATGGACCAGTAGTATTGGTAACTGTCAGTGATATAACTGAATTATTGTCTGAAATTAGCATAAAACACCTTACCTTCAATCTGCATTGTTCCCAAAACGTGCAATTTCTCCTTTTGAAACAATGTTTTCTACTTTTCGTCATAGGTCTTCCATTTAATTATAGAGATTTTCTATGTTTTGACAAATTACTTTCAAAGTCGTCTGCAGCAGAATTGTCGTATGAGGGAAAGGATAAATCTGTAAAAATAAACACAGATCACTGATGATGATTCTTATAGTTTTCTTTGAGCACAGCTAATACACTCATCAAACTTCATAATGAAAGTGTTAATCCTTTCCCAAATATCACAGCTACATACACTCATCATACTTCATAATGAAAGTGTTAATCCTTTCCCAAATATCACAGCTAATACACTCATCATACTTCATAATGAAAGTGTTAATCCTTTCCCAAATATAGACGTTTTCTGAGTCCTCTGCAGCAGACGACGTTCGAAAACATTGTCGCAAATTGAGAATTGTTTCATGAGTAATTAATATTTGTGTCACAATGTTTTTGATTTCATTAATTAATGTTTCTTTTGTTCGGAGAGGGTTCCATATTTTGATTTATTTTAACAAAGTCGGCTGCAAATTTGCTGTAAATTGGAAAGGGTTTATCACAGTTTATGATAATGCAGCGACTGTTCTCACCTTCAGTTTACAGTTTCCGCACACTTATATATATATATGATACATATGACCCGTTCCGCGAGAAAACAAACATTGCGTAAAGTATCAACCCAGATCAGCCTAAGCATGCCGCACAGGCTAACCTGGACAGACACGTTTCGCCTCCTGTGGATTTTATGTCTGAGGAATCATTACTCTATACCTCTATTCAACCGAACCGGAATGTGTCGGCTCGGATCAGCCTGCGCGGACTGATCTGGTCGAAACATTACACAGAGTCCATAATGTTGGTTTTCTCTTGGAGCGGCTTATATATGTATATGACATGCGATACCAACCTGGGATACCAAACACAGGGTTATCATTTACATATTTCTAATGGCGTCGTTGTCCAATACATTCAACCACCTGCATCACGTGGTATCACCTTTCATCCGTTACCCTTCAATGGGATCGCACAACATTAAATGAAAAGGAAAATACTCAAAGAATACCTTCAGACTTAATTAACTGTTCGTTTCAACAAACACGAATGCTCTCTAATTTCGCAACATCTTTTTTTGTGCAGACCTGAAAGAAATATATGGTGCAATAAGCTGTCAATGACAGACAATCTGTACATTCTGTCATCAGTTATAACCATGGCGACGGGAGGGAAGTGTTTTCTAGTCTGGATCGGAATGATACATTTCTTTTTTCACCATCAACAATTTCTCCCGTGTAGGTTAATATCTTTTTCGAGGGTATTTGTTATTAATTTCACGATGGTCTCACGTACAGTCATCCGTTTTGGAGTGATTGGAGGAAACACCGCTTAGACAAATTATTCAGACACAGATGGATTTGCGGCAATTTCTTCTGACATTTCACAAGTTGTTTCCATAAAACGTCCGTTGCCACCTTTGCAAACAGTGTTCGACGACAATACAACGGCTTAAATCTAAACACGGCTACTGTAGACTGGAACCATTCATTTAACCGTGTCAAGCCAAACCCCGGTAGCTCAGTCGGTAGTGGCGCGGGTTGTCAAACCAGGGGTTGTGTTTGAACTCCAGCTCGGCCAGCATTGTTTCCGACGTTACAAGCTTCATTCGTCTTTCACCAACTAGCCAACAGTCTATGTGGAAACTCAGCCATTGACTTTGAGAGTATGGTGTGAGAAAAAACAGGATATGACTGAAAAATTGTTGAAAACGGCGTTAACCCATTCAACTAATTTAACCAGTTCAAGCATGCAAATGCAAATCTTCAACAGACGACTATGAAAACATATGGCTATACATATGTAAAATCTCTACTTAATAATTATTGAACAATGGTGTAAACATTATGGAAAAAGAGATAATTTCTCATTTAGAACAATTTCTCCTTTTACCAAAATGTTTTCCAACTTCGTCTCCTGCTGATGCATCAGAATGCGTCTGCAATTTGTGAACAGGTTAATATAAAACATTATGTCATTAATGTTCTCTATAACTGGTTAATTCTTCCCCTGATTCCAGCATCTTATTCTAGCTCCCAAACAATGGCTGAATTTGGTTATAATCAAATTTAATTACATAGGAATTCGTATAACTATGAAACTAATGAAAACAATATATAGGTCGGTTCGAAACTGTGTTACTTATGTTAACAACACAAGTATGCTACCTAAGTCTTTTACTTTCATCCAGCGGTTCCACAGATCTCTAGATAAGCAGCGTTTTTCACGCTCTAAAATCATTATTTGAACCCAGGGAGACGATTATTTTGAGCACCTACAACATAGGTTTTAATGAGTGCTAAGAGAGATATCATATCAGAAAGACTTATTCACTCCTCCTTATAATATATAGACCTCTCGGGTCCCATTTTAATTGAAATACTCATCGGATAAATGATTGATATTTCTTTAGGTTCAACTTTTTTGACCCGTTGATTAATTATTTCCAAAACATATTACTTCATAAGTTTGTAAGTAGGTAAGGTACAACCTTTATAAAGACCACCTCGGTGGTATAGTGGAAGAGTGAATGCCTCGGTGCGAGAGGTCGCGGGTTCGATCCGCGGGCGGGTCATGCCAAAGACTTTAACATCGTAAATAAGTATTGACCTCCTTGTCGCTCATGGTTGCGGGGTAAGCATTTCGACTGATAGGCTGGTGTCAGGATAATTGGACGAGTAGCACTGCCGACTTACCCAGGAAACGACATGGTACTTGCACACTGTGTTAAAAGCGGCACAAAACACCAACTAATACACATTTGTTTACATCGCTTCATTGTAATACAATTTAATATTTATAACACAAAACAATACAATACAACATAAAAGTACGATGCAATCCCCGAATTGGAGTTATAACATATGATGAATTAATTAAAACATATACATTGTGCACAGACAAATATACATCTTTTTGTTCACAAACATATATATATATATATATATATATACACATAGAGAAAATCTATTGATACAAAATGTGCTTTCTAGTTAATATCGTTTGGCGTCTTTGTAACATGATGAATGTAGGTTTTGGCACAAATTCTTATAATTAAATGTATCTACATTTGAAAACAAGAAGTATTGATAACAAGAAAATTGAGCCGTCCCGCGAAACAATCAACACTATGGCCTCTGCGTATTGTTTCGGTCCAGATCAGCCTTCGCAGTCCGCGCAGGCTAATCCGGACCGACACATTCCGTCTCAGGGGGATAGAGGTATAGAGTAATGATTCCTGACACAGAAAATCTACCGGAGGCGAAAAGTGTCTATCCGAGTAAGCCTGCGCTGCATGCTTAAGCTGATCCGGGACGATACTTACGCAGAGTCCAAACGGTTGGTTTTCTCGCGAGAAGCCTCAAATATTGATCTTCATTAGACACAGCGTTTTAAGTGTTATATAAGATCCTGTAATCAGCCCGTTTAGTGCTAATACCGGTTGCAATCATTAATCCTTTCCAACATGTAATAAATCTGCAGCGGACAAATTTTGAAAACATATCGACTATGGAAACTCTTTAAAATTAAAATTTAATCATTAGAATAAAGTTGACAATAGTGTGTGGCAATAGTATAAATAAA
>JAUELF010284524.1:0-10293 GCA_031471495.1 Clinocardium nuttallii | reverse complement strand
AAACATTGAAAAAGCGATTCCTGACCAAAATTAATTCTGAAATTTGTATGTGAAATTTCAACAACCCTGGAATATGTCCTTATGAAAACACTTTGTGTATGTTTAGACTTATATCGGAAAGTCAAGAATTCATGTGTGTTAAACAGTAAATTAATGCAGTCTTTTCCGGCGACATTGATGCCTTGCATCAACTTTCTCTTGTATGGCTTATGTGAAAAAAAATCAGGTAAGCAATCCAGGGCCCTCATGGCCTTCTTGTTCATTTTACGAGTCATTATTATAAAAGAAATGGGTAAACAATTTAACCATTTTCCACACAGACAGATGATTTTAGACCCATCTGCAACAGACAGCACTTTATTATAAAAAATTATATAAATTGTATATTCTCCTTCTTCATTATTTTGTTGAAATGCCCACAGCTGCAGATGTGTACAAATGTGTCTGCTAGTGGGAATTAAGTACTGTATTATTGGGCTGTATTGAGAGTGAGATTTAAAATGAAAAGTTACAAATATATACATTTTAAAGAAATAGGTGAACTGTGTCAATAGTGTAAAAAACTGATTACATATTTGTAGTGTGTTATCTGTTATAACCCTTTCCAGCATTTTGCCAGATGCAATTACAGTAGACGATCTTTGAAATCATTGTGACAGATCATAATGAGCAGTTTATCCTTTTGCCACAATGTTTTCAACTTTATTTGAGTTCCCATAGTTTTGACTAGATGTTTTCAATGTCATCTGCTGCATATTTGTTGTATCTGGGAAAGTATTTAGAGATGATTTTCATCTAAATGTAAGAATTAGAAGCACAATTTATGCAGACAAATTTGACTCATCTGCAAAAGGTGATGACATGAAAACAGAGTAGCAAAAGGAGAAATTGCTAAAAAAAACCTGCAATTTCTCCTTTTGCCTAGACAGGTTTACCAAATATGCCCCTAGATGTTTTTCAAAGTCGTCTGCTGTAGATGTGTTGTATGTGAGAAAGGGTTTAGTCATGTCCTCTATACTGTACTGATGATTTTTGGTAACAGGATACAACTCGTTACCTCATGAGTTATTTCCTGATATTACCATATCAACCCCTTTCCCACTGCAGACACATTTTGACGCATCTGCAGCAGACGACTTTAGAAAACATTGTGGCAGAACAATTTCTCCTTTTGCCAAAATGTTCTAAACACTATTAATTAACTATTCTTTAATTTTATGATATAGAGAGAATTTCTTTATTATTGCCTAGATAATTTTAAAAGTCTTCTCTTGCAGATTTCTTGCATGTAAGAAAGGGTTGAAACTTTATGGAGAAAGTACTGCAATTAATCAGTGTTGGAAAGAAGGAACACTTTTAAAACTAAATAGTGACTGTTTTGTCCTGTTTCCACAATGCATTTAACTGACCTGACTAAAAGCATCTGTATGAAGAAAAGTGTTCATTGGAGTTTGATCACTTGACCTTTCCATAACAGGTCTCTAGATAACAGGGCATGAAACTTATCAACTATCCTTATTCCCAAATACTATAAATCAGCAGACGACTTCGAAAATATTGGCAAAAATGTGAATCTCCTTATTAAAATGACTGTTTAAGTATAAAATAGAGTTGAACACATTTGGCAAAAGAGAAATTGCTTATCATGACCAATTCATGGTTTTGCCACATTTTTTTTCAGCAGTCGTCTTCTGCAAATGTGTCAAAACTCAAAACAAACTCTAGAACTGAAAATGTTATTGTCAAATAGAGTTGGCGATGTTGTTGCAAAAGGAGAAATTTCTCATTGTGAATAATTTCTCTTTTTACCACAATATTTTCAAAAGTTGCCATTTGGTTTATCACAAGTGTTGATAAAGATCAACCTGTGTAGTGTGTATCCATACTATCTGGTTCAAATGGCGAATGTTTAACCCTTTCCCACAAACAGATGCTTTCTGATGCCTCTGCAACAGGGGACTTTTGAAATTATTGTGGCAAAAGGAGAAATTGCTTTTAATTTCAACTCTGTCCAATAATCAAAGTATATAGATTTTGTGTATTTTGGACTTAATAATTTTAGTCGTTTCTGCAGATTAATTGTATGTGGAAAAGGGTTAACAGATTTATATTCTTGAAAGTTTCTGTTACTAATTGATTGAAACATATTAAGCCAGATGTAACTGTATGGATGAAGCTGGACGATCAAACACTGTTTGCAAATGTCCTAAATGACTTTCAACAATGATTTTGGTGCCGTGACCAGGATATTCATATGGCGAGTCTGGGTCAATATATTAACCCCTTTCCAAATTGTAGATGCATTTTAAAACAACTGCAGATGCATTGTGATGAAATTGCAGCAGAATCCTTAAGAAAACTTTGTGGCAAAAGGAGGAATTGCTCATTTGAATAAATGAGAAATTTCTCTTGCTACAATATTTCAATTGCATTCAATAATTGTTTTTATAGAGATTTTCTGTAGTTTTTGCCAAAATGATATTCAAAGTAATCTCCTACAGATTTGTTGTATGTTGGAAAGGGTTAATTTGTTTTCCACATTTGTTGGTTTTCCCGGAGAGATGGTCATAATTTCTTGTTTCTATTTTCAGTGTTTGTCATGATGGGAGTATGTGTATCATTAAAGCTTGGACAAGATCCAGTGGTGTTTTTAATAGAAATGTGTTTATCAGAATTGTGTTTTTACATGGCTCACTGGCAGACATATGTCACTGGCACTCTCAAATTTGGGCTGTAAGTATAATTGGTTCTAGTCCTTTACAACATACAGTAAAATTTAATGTGCAGCAGACCACTTTGAAAACATCTATTCTAACATTTGGAAAATCTGGATAAGTGAAAGTAGAATGATCAAATAGAGTAGAAAACATTGTGGCAAAAGTTAAAATTGCTTATAATGAGCAATTCATCCATTTGCTACAAAGTTTTTGAAAGTCGTCTGCAGCAGATGCATCGAAATTCATCAACAAGTGGGAAAGGTTTTGTGTCACCTGTCAGAGGAGTGTAACACATGGGGATCACTTCCTAGTTGTTTATCTGTCCATCTGTCTCTACTGTTATACTTAGACTTATTGACAGGCAACATATGTGTAGCTTTGTACGCTCTTATCGTCATCTCCCTCATTGACGGGCAACATATGTGTAGCTTTGTACACTCTTGTTGTCATCTCCCTCATTGACAGGCAACATATGTGTTGCTTTGTACGCTCTTGTTGTCATCTCCCTCATTGACAGGCAACATATGTGTAGCTTTGTATGCTCGTCATCATCTCCCTCATTGACAGGCAACATATGTGTAGCTTTGTATGCTCTTGTTGTCATCTCCCTCATTGACAGGCAACATATGTGTAGCTTTGTACGCTCTTGTCATCATCTCCCTCATTGACAGGCAACATATGTGTAGCTTTGTACGCTCTTGTCGTCATCTCCACTGCTTTTGGAAAGTGTTACATTTGTCTAAAAACATTATCAACTTCTCAGATACCAATATTGAATAACATATTAATCATTTGCCACATACAGACACTTCCTGCAGCTTCAGCAGCAGAATTTCCTTTGAAATCATTGTGACAAAATTTGCAAAATAAGCCTTGTTTGCTCTCTAAGTCGAATAGTTTTCATCTGATCTTCAGCAAACTAAGTGAACATGTTTGAGGGGTATAGTGTCTGGGCCAAGTTAATAACCAGCCAAACCATGTAAGGCCCTTTTGGATTTTAGCCCTTGAATTATGCACAGTTTTCATCTGATCTTCACCAGACGTGCTGAACATTTTTCTGGTCATATTGTTTGGGCAAGTTAGATAACCAGCCAAATTGCACCCTTTGCAACCAAGATTGTTCAAATATTTCTGATCCTTTGAAAAACATAGCAGCAGGGGGCGAAACTTGTTTTCCTTATTTGTGCATTGTTAAAACTTTTGTCCAAAAGTGCTGGCCCGATTTGAAAAAGATTTTGAACAAATGTTCATTGGGGCACCTTCTTCCAAGACTATTAAATTTTTTCCGATCAATTGAAAACCATGGCCACCAGGGGGCGATGCTTGTTTTCCTTATATGTGCATTGTTAAAAATCATCTTGTTCAAAAGTACTGGCCCGATTTAAAGATAATTTGGTACAAATGTTTCTTGGGTAACACTAAAATCGTCCAAATAATTCCGATCTGTTGAAAACATGGCCACCAGGGGAGCGGAGGTTGCTTTCCTTATTATGTATAGGGTAAAAACTTTGAAAATTATTGAAATTCTATTAAATCAGGTGAGCGATATAGGGCCATCATGACCCTCTTGTTCCTTTTGCAACAATGTTTTACAAAATTCATCTGCTGCAGGTGGGATAGGTTTAAGTTCCAATAAAAGGGCCTAGTAAGAAAGTTATGGATTTTGCATACCTTAACTACATTAAGTATGTTAATGACTTGATGGCAAAAATAGGTTGACAGCTGTTATACAAGTAAACACTATCAGAGCTGTTGATAAGTTCTGAAATCCTCATCGCACTTCTAAACCCTATGTTGTATGTACTCAAATGAATCATCTCACTGATTGGATGATACTTTTGAGAACACACAGCATAGGGTCAGATTGGATGATGAGGTATTTGTTTAGAAGACACCAGCTAACTCCACTTTTATTATGGCATCTGCAGTAATAATGGTTTCTATGCCCACGTCACGAAAGAAAAGGTATAAAGAAGATGCAATTACATGTAGTTGAAGTCAAGATTTATTTCATTTTTTTCACCATGAAATGAGTTACATTTAGGTACATTTACAATTAATAAGATTTGATCAAATTAATTGTGTTACCCTTTCCCACATACCTAGTCACAATTTGATTTATCTGCAGCAGACCACTTTAAAACAAATTCTGACAAAAGGAGGAATGGCCCAGGATGAGGAATTTCTCCTTTTGCCACAATGCTCTCAACTGTATTTGATATTTATACCTTATGTCTTTATATTTTCAAAGTTGTCCACTGCAGATTTTTTATTTGGATCCTGTTTTCTCTTTTCAGGATAGATGTTACTGAAGCCCAGTTTATATGTATATCCATATACCTCATTTGTGCAATATGTCCCGGATTTTTTGACAATATGGTAAACTCTATTTCATGTATGCAAGTTTTAAGTTTCAAGTTTATTTACGTAATCAATGGCCACCTGGCCATAGTATACAGGTCAAATATTACAAAAAATACATCATATGAACAAATATGTTCTGTCAATTGCAATATATTTAGTATAAACATGCTATTTTGTGAAAACAATGCATAAAAGAAAAATGCAAAATCAAATCTTCTGAAATAATTTGTCCTACAAATGATCAATTTTCTTCACAAGTTTTGTAATAAATAACATTAAAAGTTTAAGGTTTTACAATTATACCTTTATTGACTTCATTAAATCAATAGTTTTAGTACATCCAAAATACCGATTAAATAAATAGTTTTCTCTTACAATAGAATATTTTGGACAAATGAAAATTGCGTGGTACTCGTCTTCTAATATACAATCGTACCATTTATAAAACAATACAAATAAATTAAGTCTGTGACCAGAGCTTCGAAATTGTGTGAAATGTTTTCTAAAAGTTAAAAGGTATGTTGATACATACGTATTATTCAACAGGGATTTAAAGATACAGTAAGTCTCACATTTGGAAGAATTTTATAATTCATCAGATCAGTTTTGAATCATGCAATCAGTAAGACGCTGTTCAAAGGCAGAAATAAATATGTTCAGGTAACCAACGTCTTGGTTTACCCAAACATACCCATAGCAGAATCAATATACATGTAATAACTCTTTGATATTTGTTACCCAGTTTTTTCATCTAATATTGCCATGTTACATAAACATTTTATAGCAACTTTTAGGATAACGTGTGTCTGACATTTGCAATCATTTACACCAATATTTCATACACTTTCTATAGTAGATAAAACTTTTTTCGGCTTTGTTTAAAATATTCCATTAAAAAGAACATAGTAAATCCCTGTTAATTAAATGTGATATTGCTTAACAAGCCTCTGCTTAAAGTGATAGTGTATTCATAGATCATCTGCCTCTGGTGTAGGAGGTCTCTTGATCGGTCCCCAGCCAGGTCATACCAAAGGCTTTAAAATGGTAATAAAGGCTTTCCCTCCTTGACTCAGGGTTGTGGGATAAGCATTATGACTGACTCACTGGTGTCAGGATAATAAGACCAGTAGTACTGGTTACTAACTCAGGAAATATATTGCTGAAAAAATGATGAAAGTGGCGTAAAACACCATACATACTATCTAATAGCCCACAGAAAATACATGTATAAATATCAGTGCCTTGCTAGAGATTCCAAATTTTTTGATATTGAGATCATGTCATTGACCCATTTTTAGAACAATAAATGTTGTTTTACATGTACAAGATATCTTGTTCAGCTTGGAAATTTCCCCTTTCCAACATACAATCAATCTACAGCCCGCGACTTTAAAAACTTCTCCCCAAAAGTACAATTTCTCATTATAAAGGTGAACATATTGAATAGAGTTGAAAAGTTTTGTAGCAAAAGGAAAAATTATTCCTTATGAGCAAGCCCTCCTTTTGCAACAATTTGTTTTAAAGTCATCTGTTGCAAATGTGTCAAAATATGGCAGCGAGTGAGAAAGAATTAAAAAGATAAATCTGATGAAGCATCTAGTAATTTAGTTTCATCATTTTCAGAATTTACCACATTATTGCTAAAGGTGAAATGGCTGATTTTGAACAATTTTTCGTTTCCCCACATGTATTCAATATTTGCTTTTTGCAGAACTTTCAAAAATACTATCTTTATATGGGAAAAGAATTCATGTATAGCCTGATATTTTTACAGCTGCCTTGTAATTCTCTATTTTCAGTTCCCAGTGTTGAATGTTCCTATGCGTTATTTGTGTGTTTTAGGGAGTCTAATCCCATCCATTATATTTATGGTGAAAACCTCCCACATTATACTACAGGGAGGTGTAGGCAAAAATAAATCTACTGTGGCTGTAAGTAGTTTCTCTAAGCTTTTTAACTCGTTCCCACATACAACAAATCTGCAGCTGGCGCCTGGCTCTATACTTGTTACGCAAGCATTTTAACTCTTTACCACATACAACAAATCTGCAGCTGGCGCCTGGCTCTAGTCTATACTTGTGGCAAAAGCTTGATAAAATCTGTTCCTGCAGTTTAAGGTTTTAACAATTAAGCCAATTTAGTTTGTTTTTATCAATGATGAAAGTATTCAGGACTAGCATCATTGGTCTTCCAAAAATTGTCTATATGGGAAGGAAGCCATTTTACATTTGGGAAGAGTGTTGTGTAGAGAACAGGTGCAAGAAGTCAAACACATGGTTAGGTGAATGGGCTTCCATGATATAACTGACACATGGTTAGGTGAATGGGCTGCCATGATATAACTGACACATAGTTAGGTGAATGGGCTGCCATGATATAACTGACACATAGTTAGGTGAATGGGCTGCCTTCATATAACTGAATACCTCTTGAAACTGGCATTAATCTCCAATGAATGAATCAATAGCTTTCTATATATGACTCATCTAGTACTGATTTGTCAGACATAAATAAGTCTTCTGCTGTTGCGCTGAACCTACTTTATGTGTTACTGCAAATGATGTTTGTAAGCTAATTTGTTAATAGTCTTGCATTGTATAATTTATAACTACATACTAAATACTTAACTCTTGTTTACATGCCACAACTTTGCTGCAGATGACTTTGATAACATCTTTGGAAAAACCCTTAAATCAAAGGATGATTATTGAAAAAGAATTGAAAGCATTTTGCAATAGGAGAAATGGCTTGTTTTTAGCAATTTCTCCTTTTGTCATATAGTTTTCAATAGTCATCGCTGCAGAGCTGTATGCGGTAAAGGGGTAAAAGTGTGTGTTTGAATTGATCATTGAATGTATGTGTGATGTGACAGTACATGTTGTATGTAAAATACAGAATTAAAATATTAGTATTTTTGTCTTTCAGGGATCAAGTACAATATTTCCTGCACTTCCAATTGGTCTAGTAATGTTTTTACAAATTGTGATAGCAACAAAAACAAACATATATGTAGACCATAAGTGCCTCTACATCTTTAGTTTTGGTATGCTGTCTGCCAAAGTTACCAACAGTCTAGTGGTAGGTATTATACCGTATACATGTTTGAGGTTTTTAAGAAGGCTCTATTCTGATCACTCTCCCTCCGTCTGTCAATAACTTTTAGCTTTAACACCATCTCCTCGTAAACCAAAGGACCAATTTCAACCAAACTTCACATGCAGCATCAGAAAGGAGGCAAAATGTCCAAACTGAAAATGAGGAAAATACCCAAACATTAAAATCCTTTTCCTCCATAATCCTCTTGTCAGATTCTATGATAATTTGGCAGAATTGATTTTGTATGACATTTTCCATGTTTTTGTCGATATGTTTTCAAAGTCGTTTGCTGCAGATTTAGTATATGAGGGAAAGGGTTAAAAGAGAAATTGTGGCATGAACAATAATTGCTCCCTGTTATCAATTTTTCTGAATGTTACTGTATATTTTACTTCATAATCAATAATTCACTCCCTGTTATCAATTCTCTGAATGTTACTGTATATTTTACTTCATAATCAATAATTCACTCCCTGTTATCAATCCTCTGAATGTTACTGTATATTTTACTTCATAATCAATAATTGCTCCCTGTTATCAATTCTCTGAATGTTACTGTATATTTTACTTCATAATCAATAATTCACTCCCTGTTATCAATTCTTCTGAATGTTACTGTATATTTTACTTCATAAACAATAATTCGCTCCCTGTTATCAATTCTTCTTAATGTTACTGTATATTTTACTTCATAATCAATAATTCACTCCCTGTTATCAATTCTCTGAATGTTTCTGTATATGTTACTGTATATTTTACTGTATATGTTACTGTATATGTTACTGTATATTTTACTGTATATGTTACTGTATATTTTACTGTATATTTTACTTCCAGGTGGCCCACATGACGAGGAGTGAGATTTCCCTCATTGATACGTGGTTGATAGGACCTTTATTGTTATTCCTCAATCAGTATTTTAACTCCATCATCCCGGAATATCTCTTACTTATTATTGTTACCGTAAGTACAGGTCATTTTGGAACTTTTTCAAACAGCACAGTCCAGTCCCTAACAAGGAGGGCTATCTATCCAGTGGTCGTGAGTTTGAACCCTGACTTGGCCATTGGTTCTCTCCAATGAGTGATTGGTTCATTGATTGTTTGGTGTTTAAAGCTGATTTCAACAATTTTAGTTATATCACGGTGTTTCCTGGGAAAGTTACCAGTACTACAGGTCCATTATTCTGACACCAGCCAGTCAGTCATAATGCTAACTGAGCACTAAGGAGGGCAGCCATTATTACCATTTTTATAAAGTCTTTGGTATGACCCAGCCAGGGATCATCGAACCCGTGACCTCCTGCACTCGAGGTAGACGCTTTACCACTACACCATGGAGGCGTTTTTTTGTAGTAAAAGGAGGAATTGTTCACTTTAACCTCATTATCATATTTAATTATTATTCTGCTTAAAGATTTGCCTTGATTTTACATCCTTTAATTCATATCATGTCTTCAATCTAATAACCAATTAGTGTCATGTGGGAAATGGTTAAAAGAGATGAAAAATGTATCTAAATGTACACTCAGTATGCAAGAAAACAGCCAAGTTAATATGACATATGTGTTAGTTTACAGTTAAAGGTGTTTTTGAACTGCTTAAAAAGCATATTCAACTTTAATGCTCTCAAACATACAAAAAACTTGCGGTAGACAAGCATTAAGACATCTTGGCAATAGTATGGGATGAAAAATGTCTTTAAATGACAGTAGAATTATTCAATAGAATGGAAAACATTGTGGCATAATGAGTGATTCCTTCTATTGCCACAGTATGTTCAATAGTCATCTGCTGCAGATGTCCAAATTCATCTGTATGCGGAAAAGGATGAAAAAACAAAGAAACATCTCCTATGTGGGATATAGATAATCAAACAGATGTAAAATAGTTAACCCTTTTCTATGTGCTGACACATTTTGATGCACCTGTAGCAGATCACTTTTAAAAAACATTGTGGTTAAAGGAGAAATTGTTCAATGTGTTCATAATGTTTATAATTCTATTCAATAATTTATAGTTTCCAAATTTTAGCCAAGATACTTTTAACCCTTTCCCTCATATAGACGCTTTCTGACGCCTCTGCAGCAGACAGCTTTTTGAAAACATAGTGACAA